>JACGWL010000108.1:0-20874 GCA_034509725.1 Sesamum angolense
GGTAATGAGTCTCCAGCAGACGAGAAAGTATCCTAGAAGTGATCTGATCGCTGGGAGCATCTTGGATACACCTCGGTTTAGGGTTTATTAAAAACTGACTTATCACTGTGTTATTTTTCTATGATGTATTACATGGTGTGTAATATTTCATGATTTAATGTATTAATTTTATAATATCGAAAAATCATACATTGACACAACTATATGACGGATAATAGAAGTAAGAAAAATGTTACATCGATTCAATTTAGAAGGTTGGAACATAGGTAAAATGAATGTTACAGGTTTGCACAAGGGAGGAGCAAAGACATTATATAATTCGCAATTAAATATGTTAATTATTTTTTCTGTTACAAATGCGTTAAGGCTAGAGTAATAGTCTGATATGCTTTGCTCTGGAGATTGAACTTTGTACATTGATAATCTTCAAAAAATTGCGTGGTACTATAAGAAATTCGGTTGTCTTTTTGTCTTTTTCAGAAAAGTTGACTTTTATCGAAAGCGATATGTTTTTCTACGAGGAATCTATAGGAATCAATGAATTTCAAGAGAATCAGTAAGTAAAGCCTATTAGGTGAAAATTAAAGGTCATAGTTATTAGGAGTGAAATTATACATGATCTCATTCATTCAGAGCAATAGTATAAAGATGGAGGGTCATTAGAGAGTAATTTTTCAAGCCGGCAAAGTGACCCATGGTACAAATTGAGTAAGGAATTATTAGGAAAAGTGAGCTACTTTTCTCATTTAAATAAATTTTAGTCGAGATAAATTATGATATGTTTGATCAGCCCATTCTATATAATTTGAATAAAAAATAGAGAAGCGATTAAGAAAGCGATTAGGCAGATGATATCAAGGAGATTCAATCTTGACTTCATCGGCTGGAAGATTCTTGCATACAGTAGCCCTGATTTCTGGTAAGGAACCATGGGAAATAAAAAGAGGTAAACCAGTTGGTAATTAACTATCAAGGTATTAATAAAATACTTGAATTTGATGTTATTACATTCCCAGTAGAGAGCACTTAATTGACTGCATTAAGGTGCAAAAGTGTTTTCTAAATTTGATTGCAAATCTGGTTTCTATCAGATTAAAATGGAGAATGAATCAAAAAAGTTTACTGCATTCTCTACACCACAATGTCAATATATCTGGAACGTACTACCAATGGGTTTAGCTAATGCACCCCAGATATTTCAAAGAAAAATGGATAATCTTTTTAAGGATTATTTTGAGTTTATGTTCGTCTACATTGACGACATCCTGATTGCATCTAAAATATGAAAGATCATATTAAACATCTAGAAATATTTTCTGATGCATGTTATAAGGAAGGTTTAGTACTTTCTGAAAAGAAAGCTACTATGGCGGTCAATAAAATTGAATTTTTAGGAATTCTTATTGACGAAGCAGGTATTGAGTTGCAGGAACACATTGTGGAAAAAATCCGTAATTTTCCCTAATATACTCAAAGATAAGAAGCAATTACAAAGCTTCTTGGGAGTGGTGAATTTTGCAGGTATCTTTATAAAGGATCTCGCAAAATACAGAAAGGATTTTCGGCCACTTTTGAAAGAAACAGAAAGTGCAAAGTGGAAATGGGAGGAAATCCACACACAAAGGGTTCGTGAGCTAAAGCAGGTTTGCAATAATCTACCAAAGCTTGCAATATCGCAGGACGAGGACGAATTGGTAGTCTACACAGGCACCAACGACTATAGATGGGCGGCAGTGCTCATGAAAAAGACAACTACAGGGGAAGAACCTTGTAGATACATTGGAGGGTTGTTCACCGAACAACAAGCCAAAATGTGGCACATCAACGAGAAAGAATTCTTTGCGGTTTGGAAGGCTTTTAAGAAATGGCCTTTGTTCTTACTTGCTAAAGAATTTACTTTAAAAGTTGATAATACAACGTTAAAGCTTTCTTGAAAACAAACTAGAATCTAAAATTGAGAAAGCCCGTATTATCAGATGGCAAGCTGAATGCCAATATTATTGTTATAATATTGTTGTTATAAAATCTCATGAAAATGTTCTTGCAGATTTTTCTGACGAGAGATGGAGGCCTCTGAAGCAAACTCCATCATGTTGAGACTTAGGCACCTCAGAGAGAACCTCGAGGAGCTTAACCGAGAATTGGACGGCTAGCGGTTAACGCCCAGGTGGCCGGACAAGTCCAAAGAGCTGATCTGGACCTAGTTCAGACAAATATAAGAAGTTCCTTGGTTGCATCAACGGCGCTATGGAACGCTTTACAAGAACCAATTCGAAAGGCATCGCCTTCAGTGATGACTCGCGAGTTGAGAGAGCAGGGCTCTAAACCTGCACTTAGAGTACAGGACTCTAAACCTGTAGCGGCAGATTCAAGTACTGCTTGCACAAGGCCATCATTAAACTCTGATGAAAGGCGACAAACGAGTCACAGGGAGTGAAAACCTCTGATGATTCGAGTCAACCCAGTACCTCTGGGGTTATAGAGGGAGAGATTAGCCTTAGGCCAATGACAGGCACTTCTAAGGCTAATACTAATGAATTATCTTCTTCTTCTTCTTCTTCTTCTGCTTGGCAGGTTTATCAAAGAATGTGGGAGAATTAATTTCCCGCAAAGGAGTTAACCCAAGCAAGACCATTATCGAGACCTCTGGAAAATATAATAGGGTCTGGATGATGGAAGGATCTAAACCTGAAGAAGTTCGAGAATGGTATGAGTTTGGAGCTCTTGCTTCGGTTCATACTACGTCACCAAGTTTTCCGAAAATCTCAAAATTACCGGATTGGATTAGTGGGGCAGTTTATGATTCATGGCAAAACAATCCCCACTTGAAAAGAGGAGATATTCTGGAGCTAAAATTCATTTCAGCAGCTCCGGAAATGGCAGAAAAAGGGTCTCATCCAGCGTTTCATTTCATCAAACTGCAGAGACCAGACATGGTGGCTTTTAACAGAATCAAAGCTACCACAGAAGAAGCTCCACTGGTGTCAGCAATTAGCGAAGACGATATTTCCACCAGAAGAGCTTGGGGTTTATGGGTCTGTCTCACCGAGATGGACAAAGTCAAGTATCCATTCAAGATCTTTTCCAACAAGGTGAATGGATCGTTCCTGTTAAATTCCATGACGGGAAAAAGCACTGAGTTTGCAGAAAGCATGTTCGAGAAAAAGAGAATGCTTATATGGGAGAACAAGCTGCCTGCAACAGAAGCTACAAGGATGAAAGCATGTTGGGCAATGGCATAACCATGTGTGCCCTTGCTGCGAGAAACAGGAAAAACCACTGTTCGGAACAAAGATACGGGTTACCCAAAAGAAACCCGAACCAAACCCGGACAAAGGTAAAAGGAAGAATTTTTACAAGAACAAGTAAAATTCGAAGGATGTAAAAATTCAAAAAGAAGACTGTCGGCAGAAAACGACAAAAGCCAACAGTCAGAGCCAGCTTGCAATTAAATGGCCGACAAGCCATTATGGATACCAGCTGGAAAGGACGATGACGCATGCAATGATGTCATCCAGATGACGAACGCAAGGACATCATCAAAAACAAGTTTGAAGTCCATATTTGACGTCCGCGGAGGGTTATAAATAAGGAAGCAGCGAAGCAGAAGGGGATCATCGAATATCTCCCCCTACTCTTCAAAGCAAAGCATTCCAAGTCTTTATCTTTGTAATTTTTCAAAGTTCTTAGTTTATGGGGGTTTCCCCAAAGAGTATAGCCCTCTACCATATGAGAGGCTAAATAGTTGTCTCCTCCAAGGGAGAAATAATATTTATGTAATATTTCATATATTTCTTCAATAAAAAAGGCTTCTGTCTAATTTGCTCACCTCAAATTTTATTAAGTTTCCGTTCGGAAGTATCTTCTACGCCCTAAGGTAGGAAACGAAATAGGGCTGTGCTGTTTTGTTACTGAAGGAACCAAGTACCTGCGAACCATCAGCTCCGGTTGTGTGGTTGGAGGAAGTCCGTAAAACCGAGGATTTGGGATACCCGGAATCAAGGCGGTCGAAACAAGGTATGACTTTATGGAAGCTTAATAATATTACGGAAGCATGTTGGCCAAACTAAAGCATGTTTATGGACTATATATTGTTGTTTTACAGAAGGGAAAATTACCTTAGAATTGACTGAAGGACTAAATCTAAGCGTTTAGGTGAAGTTACAGGACTAAATCTAATATAGCCAAAGTTAATGGATCAAAACTAATCCAGGCTAAAGTTATTGGATGAAAATTTTCTTTTACCCAGAAAATAATGTTAGGTGTTTATGCCCTCACCAACAACAGCCCATTGAGGGAGTCCCCCGAAGATAGGGAGACAGCACTTTCCCGAGATCTGCGCATTCCAGGCAAAATTATGTCAGATATATTTAGTGATGGCAATGGGGAGGGTCTGGTACTGGTCCGCTCGGATTCAAGACCCGCCCTATTTAATTTTTGCCAGACCCATAACCCGCCCCCGCCCCGCTTGGACCCGTACCAGACCCACCCCATTTAATTTTTGTCAGCCCATAACCCGCCCCCGCCTGGACCCGTACCAGACCCGCCTCATTTAATTTTTGCCAACCCCATACCGTCCCAGCCTCGCTCGACATGCTAAAAATTTCGCTCCGTCCCAACCTAATTAATTTATACAAAGAATACATTAAATTAATATTTTTCTAAGAAATAATATCAGTTTAGATTTAAATATTTTAATATAATTTTCAATCTAAAATGAATTGGATAAGACAAAAAATACGTTCATATAAATTATTAAATTTTTTATCAACTAATTTTTTTATTTTTGGTATTTTATATATAGTTGGGTATATGCAAAAATTATTTAGGATTCATATATATAATAAGATAATATTTTATTTATAATATATTGTATATATTAATAATATACAATAAAAAAAGAGGCGGGTTTGGACCGGGGCCGGGGTCGGGTCCAATGGGGCGGGTTCGAGACAGGACCCGTAACCGCCTCGGACCCCCGGGGCAGGTTTTAGCTGCCCCAGACCCGCCCCGAACCCGAAAAATGGCATCCCAGACCCACCCCATAGGTTTTCCGGGTTCAGGTTGAAATTGCCAACCCTAGATATATTCTTCCCAAATTAAAAGGGAAAAATCCAAAAAGCCCCTGTGATATTAGAAATGTTCAAGAAACCCCCTATGAAAAATAAAATATTAATTACACCTCCTGTGATATGAAAAAAAAAAAATTAAAAAACTCCCTGAGGCCAGAGAGTGTAATACACTCACGTTAACCGCAAGTATGAGTCTAAAAATATATATTTTTTGACAATTTAGCCCTTACCTCTCCATAATATATATAATATTATATAATATATAATATATATAATTAATAAATCTTAAAATAATATATAAATACTTTATTAATAAAATAAACTTTATATCTAAATATATTTATATTTTTTAACTAAATAATTAAATTAATTAAAATTATTTTTTAAAACAAATTGCCAGGCGGCTGCGGAGGTGGCCGCCCTCCTCATCCCTGGGCGACAACGGCCGCCCATCCATCAAGGGCGATGTCGTCGCCCATGGGAGTGAGGGCGACGGCGATGGGTTGTCGCCCATTCGTCGAGGGCGACGCCGTTGCCCAGGGAAGGGAGCGAGGGCGTCGCCCTCTCCTTTTGGGCGACGTCGATCGCCCTTGGTCTGGGCGACAGGTGTCGCCCAGATTGGGAGGCCGCAGCCCCTTTTGTCGGGGCGGCAGAAGGGGGGGGGTTCTCGAGGGTGGGGAGGAGAGAAGGGAACGATCGGGGGTGGGTGGGTGGGTGGGTGGGGAGGTTGATTATTATTTTTTTAAATAATATTTTTTTATTTTTATAAAATTATAATAATATATATAATATAAACATTATTTATATATATATTATAAATTATTACTTTTAAATAATATATTTTAAAAAAGCATAATTATTGAATTAAAATTAATATTGGGCATGCCATGTCATTTTTTGATCAAAAATTAAAATTTCGGCCATTGAAATACTAAATTTCATCAATTTAAAATTTAATAATTTTATAAAAAAATGCGCTATCGAATTAAAATTAATATTCAGCATATTTAACGAAATAAGAAAATTAATTTTTCTATATAAAATTTAATATAAATAATTTTATAGGTATATTTTAGATATTTTTTCTATATAATTTTTTTTCTAAATAATTTCTATATATTATAGGTATATTTTAATAGGTCTAAGTTGACCAAGTTGACTAGGAGGGGCATTTTAGTCATTGTCCCTATAAAATTCGGCTTTCTTTAATCAGGGGGCAGTATGATATATTTTTTGTAATACAGGGGATGAAACTTAAAATTGATTTTTCACATGGGTTTTTTTATCTTTTCAGATAACACAGGGGGGGGGGGGGAAATAAATTTAACTCCAAATTAAAATGTATATTAGATCCATTTTTTCCACATTATATCTTTTTAGCTGTTGTACTGAAAAAATTGTAATTTTAGTTCTATAATTTTAGGGGATAGCATTTTTAATCCTACAAATTGATTTTCGCAATTTAATATTGTAATTTTATAATTTTGGCAATTTTAGTCCCTTTCCGGCCAATTTGACCGGAAATTGTTGCAATTTCAGTCTTGTAAATAAATCACGAAGGATAAAAAATGCTAACTCTCCAAGTTATAAAACTAAAAATGTCATCGCCCCTAAGATACAAGATTAAAATTATAATTTACTTGGGTCATGTGCAAATCACATGCAATTTTTCGGTCAAAAATAATGAAAATTTCCAAAATTTTAAAAATTATAAAATTAAATTACGAAAATCAATTCGTGTAGGACCAAAATTACCAACCCCTAAATGACTGGACTAAAAGTGCATTTTCCCCTATTTGGACTTCCATAGTACTCATACTGGACCAGAATGGCACGTTGTATGGTACAGTGATTTCGATGAAACTAGAAAACTACAACCATTGGATTATAAGAAGCTGAAAAAAATTTCACTATCCAACCACTGTGATCCAATCTTTTTCATATAACTAACCTCATTGAAACAGTCCTAAAAAGTACAATATCAGCTGGGACTTTCAGGTGGTGTATTAATGATTAATGAAAAAGTTGGCAAAACTGTGCTATTCGTCCCATCACATAGGGGTATACTTTTGGTCTTTCACTTTACTTAAATTTAAAAAATAATAAAATAATTCGAAAATTAAATTTTTTCTAACACATTTAGACCCACAACTCAACTTTCGTCAAAATATAAATGGCAAAATCATGTCCCGTTAGTTTTCAACAAAAGTGGCTCTTGGAAGTAAACTTTTTGAAATAATTGAAATGTTGGTACCAAAAGCGTGGACTCTTGTATCCTATAGGACGAAAAGTGTTGGGCAAAATTATATTTTTCAGCCAACATGACTAATCGAGTAATGTAACGATTAATTAAAAATTGATACTGTGTATTTTTCTATAGTGAATTAGGGTGGTCAAACGCAGCCAATCTTCATTGGGATAGTCTTTCCTAGCAGCCTCAGCACTTTGGAGCAAGTGTTGAATTTGGGGTTCACACAAATCAGGATTACTGTCGTCCACGACTTTGTTCAAAAGCTCACAGCATTCCCATATGCTCATTTCGGTCTTGTCAAATTTGCTGTATTGTTCTATCATCTTCTTCACATGCGTCAATAGTTGTCAAAATTCAGCCCAATAACTATTCACTAACGCTCTCATTTGAATAGAAGGTTGCACTTACGAAATCTACTATTTGGTTAATATGGTTCTGTCGGTAGAATTCCTCGACCGACTTCTGTCTTTCGATCTCTACATTCGTGTAGTCCCTAAAAAAAAAAAAAAAAAAGTCACCAATTTTATTAGTAGCAAGAGTTCAAATATATTTTGATGCCTGTAAAAATTCAACTAAATTATATGTGACCTAAATGTTTGGTCGAAGGCATTGATTTGCGGGGCTTCGAATACTCCTTTTGATTCCGTAATGATGGTTCTATTGTCTATGTCATAGAGTTTATGAACTAAATTATAAGTTCATATACTTCATGGAACACTACATCTCTTGAAATAATGATGGTTCTATTGTCTATGTCATAGAGTTTATAAGTTTTTTGACCTTGGACATATCTTATAAAGACACATTTGAAAGCTCTTGGAGCAAACTTAGATTTATGAGGAATGACATTTGACGCAAAACAAAGACAACCGAATGTTTTAGTCTGTCATAAGAAGGAGAGGTATTGTATAGCAGCTCAAATGGAGATTTCCAATCTAGTAGAGGTGATGGCAATTTATTAATAATGTGGGTTGCCGTAAGAATAGAATCTGCCCAGAAGTGTCTAGGCAAATGGGACTCAAACATTAAGGCTCTTGCCACTTCTAGCAAATGTCTATTTTACGTTCTACAACACCATTTTGTTGTGGTGTGTAGACACAACTTTTCTGATGTAATATTCCTAGGGTTTGGAAGAGTGTTTGACATGGGGAGCTTGAATTCAGACTCATTGTTGGTACGTACAACTTTGATAAGATATGGTGTGTTTGAGATTTATAAACCATAAGGAATGTCCAAGTCACTCTTGAAAAATCATCTACTATCGTAAGAACATAATGACAACCGGAAAGAGCACATTTTCAGGGGTGAAGTTGGAAGACAATTTGATGTCGCCACATTGTGTGGCCTGCACTAAACTGTTATCTGGCGAACGAATGTTAATGGAAGGATGCAGAGTATCAAGAGAATGAAATAAGTTTGGATTACCACACATATGACTAGTGGTTCCCGTATCTACAATCCAAGACTTGGACCTATGACCGCAGGCATTAGTTGAATCAAAGCTCATACCTGCCATTTCATCATCGTGTGCAAAATGTACTCTAATAGGGTAGCGAGGCACTTTATTTTGTATAATTTTCAGAGCCTAGCAAATCAGCCACCAAATTGGATCCCCCTACATCAGTTTTGTATACAGATCCCTCCCAATCACCATCATACTGCATAGGCTCTGCCTATATTCCAAGGCTTCCTCTTTTGTTCAGTTAGATCTTTATATCACTCTGGTGTCCCATGAATTTTAAAAAAAGTGTCCCTACCAGCTATGGCCTGACTTGTGACAGTGCTCACATATCAGATTTCGTTTGTCAATAGGACCTTTTCTACGCATGAAGTTTCTAGGCCCTAATTGTCCTCTGATCTATCTTTGTTTTATTGCACCCACACGTACATTTCCCACAACTACACATTGGCTGGTGGCATAAGATACACTAATTCATCCCAAAGTTGTTTTAAGTTCGTACAGGCTGTTACACTGAGAGTACGTTGCAACATGGAGCTTATTCCACTCTTGATTTTGTACAGCAACGGTCCGTCGCATTCTCCATATCGTGCCTCTAACTCCAACGAGAGATCGTGCTAAAGTAGCATAAAGATAGGCATTAACAATATCTTTAGATATTGTATTCAAAGTCTAATTTCTCACCGTAGAATCCGAAAACCTCTACTGCCTTAGTTCCGCAGAATTTTCAGCTGGTTTTGGACACGATCCGTCAATGAAACCAAGCCGGTCTCGTCCTTCAAGAGCAATGCGAACCGATCTACTCCAAGTTAGCCAATTGTTCCCATTCAGTGGTGCTGAAATCATCACCATTCCTGGATGATCCAGCACCTGAACTCATGCGTGGTTGTTTTCACCTCCAGCTCCAGCACCAGTAGATACATCTGGAGTAGTTGAAGAAAACAGAAAAAAAATGAAGAGAACAGACTAACAAAAAATAACTAATTGCTAACCATTTGAACAACTATATACACGTCAGCTGCCGCATGTTGCTGACTGAGAAAGTGGAAAACAACTAATAAAAGCGTGAAGAAATAGAAATGCGATTACAAGGAACAAAATACAAAATGCAAAGTATGGCTTCTTCTTCTTCGTTCTGTTACTTAGCTATATCTCATCGACTGCATATTTCATCAGCTACTATAATCAATCTACAACAAAGATGACTCAAACTGGAAGAGGGATGTCCGATGTGTGGCGTAACAGAAGAAGATATCAAGCATGCCATGTTGTTATGCCCTTTAGCGCAACAAGTGGGCTTTGAATTGGGTCAGAAGAATCTCGTGCAGTTTGGATGGCCAGGAGTTGGCATCGTTCTTGCTCATTTGCTGGAGTTTATGACAGCACCGTAATCTAGCAGCATTTGTGGGCAGGTGTGTGCAGGCATAGCAGATATTGTCAATGGCTAGAAGGGAAGTCCTTTTGGTTGTGCACGGCTATTTAGCTGCTCCTGATTGGAGCATACCTCCTTTGCGTTTGTGTTTTGCTTTTACTTTCACTATAGTGACCCCCCTTTAATTTGTTTAGCACTTTGCTTCATTTTATTATCTTGATTAATAATAAAATGTCTTTTCATCGAAAAAGAACTTAAAAAAAACTAATTTATAAATTAAATTCAAAATATTATTATAATAAGAAATGTTAATTTTAATTATCAAAATTAATTTAGAAATAAATTAAAACAATTTGTTATAATAAAAGTAAAATAAAGTAATTTTTTTAAATAAAATAAATAAAATTTGTAGTGGATTTGTGATGGATATAGCAAAATCTAACAATATATAAACAAACAAATTGTTGGAAATTTCAAAAATCAAACCAAAATTTACCATAAATTGCGACATTAATTAGATGATCACAAATCCGTTTCAAAGTATGTTGACCCAAAAGATGATCTAAAAACCCATCCCAAAATATGCCGCCACTAAGTACGTGTTAAATGTTTCCGCCTTGATGTAGAAACATACACAGAAGCCGTTTCAATTCAAAAGCCTGTGCAAATTCAATTGTACTCATATTTGTATATCGGATAAGTTTGTGACGGGCTAATGAAACCATCAGAATTCCGTTCCAAATTTTGCCATTTTCGACTTTACTAGCAACGATGGGTATCATCCTGTCTCAAAACATGTTTCAAATTCCGACCTCAGATTCCAAATTTATTGAAATTCCATTCCAAAAAGCCCTGCCAAACAATTGCTTCTTTTTGTAGTGAATAATTAATATAAAATGTACGAGGAAGATGACAAAGCTTACTTCATTACATAGAAAAATATACAAATTCAGATACATTAGGTGCAACTTGAGGCCTTAGCCACCAACAATTACAAAGATATATGACACAGAGGAAAAAGAAATTTAAAAAAAAAAAAATCAAGAACTACTCTCATGATGTAGTTCATTTATTTACACCTTAGCCGAATTTGAGCAGTCCTTCACCTAATATATATAAAATTCACACAATGTTGAGAGAAATTTACCATTTGAGCTTTGCGGGAAAGTACTGCAGTAATTAATTTTGTGTTAGAAAAATAACTCAAAAAATAAAAAAAAAAAGGTAAAATACTACGACAAGTGAAAGTTATTTTACCTTCTCAATGAGGGAGAGATAGTATGGTTTTACATTCGACATCAATTCTGACTTTGCTCTTGCTATACAGATCGTACTTGCTGAAATTTTTTTAAAGTGAAGTTAAAAAATAATGTTAGTTTTTTCTTATTTATTTATTTGTTCAAAAGATCACAAGTTAAAATATATAGTTGGTATTTAATTTACTTGAATATGTTGAGCCACTCGAGGTTCTTCCTGTCCTCCTCATTCATCAAGTGTGCGTAAGCTCCAGCCTTGTGCATAGCTGCATGCACATGTTTATGCAATTAAATAAATATAATATTAAGTTTTTTATATACTCATATATTAAGGAGAAGAAATGTAATTTCTTACGATAGAATGAGTGGAAACGGATGATGAACAATGCAACTGAAGGTAGAGTTGTTCCATTTTCCTTAGCCACCTTCGATTTAGACAAGAAGAAAAAAAAGGCAAAAGTTGATCATATGTAATTTTCTATCCAAATCTTGACAATAATTAAGGAGCCATAGATAAATTCGTAAACCTTGTAGAATTTTGGATTGAATTTTCTATTACAATTCCTATTGTATTTTGTATTCCATTTCACATATGTATGATTACGTAATCAATTTATCTAAAAGAATTTTTTATACATGTAGTGCGTGCATATAAAATAAAATAGAAAATACAATACAAATTACAATAAAAATATCAAATCGAGTAGAATTTGTGGGCTTACCAAGTACATGTATTCGTCGTGGCCCCATGACATGAGAACCTGGTCTAGTCCACATCCTTCTTGGTAGATCCCATTCTTGGTGTTGTAAGCAGGGTTGTTAATATCAGAATTATCCTTGAAATACTACATCACATAAAAGTCGATTTAATTGAATTAATACTGTATATCTTCCACGTAGAATTTTTTCCTTTTTCGCCATAAAGTTCACACTCATTAGGACAAGAATTTGTTACCTTATGATGAACAATGGATTCATCAAAAGCACAACCAACGGGAAATGTATCACCTTTGTCCCAAATACGTATGTATTAATTAATAGTTTGATCTTGAAAATGACAGAGAAAAATGATGCTAGGTGTTTATGCACTCACCAACAACAGCCCATTGAGGGAGCTCTCCAAAGCTAGGGAGACAAAGCACTTTCCCAAGATCTGCACAATCCATGTAAGATGATGTCAAATATTCATATCTTTCTATATTATTAATGCATTGCATATACAAGGTTAATTATATTTACTGTTCCGTATATTAAAAGTTAAAAAATAAGAACTCCAAAATAAATATGATATATTGATTTCCATAAAACTAGAAAACTACCACAATTAGATTATAAAAAATGAAAAAAAATCACCATCCAACCACTATGATTCAATCTTATTCGAATAATTGATCTCATTAAAACGGTACTTCTAGAAAGTACATGACTAGCTAGAACTTTCAAGTTTCAAGTTGTGTATTAATGATTAATGAAAAGTTGGCAAAATTGCGTTATTCGTCCCATCAGATAGGGGAGTTTATACTTTTGGTCCTTTGCTTTTTTTATGAAAAATTTGAAATATAGTTCAAAAATTGAATTTCTTTTACACATTTAGTCTCACAACTCAATTTTCGTCAAAATATAGATGGCAAAATCATGTGCTGTTAGTTTTCAACAAAAGTGGCTCCAGGGATTTAATATGTCGAAATAATTAAAATGTTGGTACCAAAAGTGTACACCTCTTGTATCTTATGGGATGAAAAATGTTGGGACAAAATAACATTTTCATCCTACATGATTGAAAATTCAAGTAATGTAACGATTAATGAAGAAATTGATTGTGTATATAGATATATACCATGAATTAGGGCGGTCAAATGCAGACAATCTTCATTGGGATAGTCTTTTCTAGCCGCCTCAACACTTTGGAGCAAGTGTTGAATCTGGGGTTCATCCAAATCAGGATAACTTTCGTCCACGACTTGGTTTCGAAAGCTCACAGCATTCCCATATGCTCATTTCGGTCCTGTTGAATTTGGTATAGTCTTCCCTCAGCTTCTTCACCTGCATTAATATTTTATCGAATTTCAGCCTATTAATTAACCATTAACATTTATACATTACACTTGTTTGAATAGAACGTTGCACTTACAAAGTCCACTGATTGGCTAATGTGGTTCAGTCGGTAGAATTCCTCGACTGACTTCTGCCTTTCGCTCTCGACATTGCTTTAGTCCCTGTAAAAACCCTCCAATCTAATTAGTACCAAGAGTTTCATATATTTTAAATAGGAAAAATTGCTAGTAACCCTTCTTTAATATTGCGAATGAGAAAATTATCATTCTATGAAAAAATAAATATCAATTTACCTCTCTGTGTTTTTTAAAATACAGTAATTTACCTCCTTATATTTTTAAATGAAGCAATTTACCGCCTTAGACAATGAGGTAAATTGTTTATTTTAAAATAAGTATAAAAGTGTATATTGCTATATTTTTCTAATATGGGAGTAATTTGCTCATTTTTAATATTACCAACAAATAAATTGCTATTCACCTATTTTAAATATTAGTAAAAATTTAACTACAATGTATTATGTATGTCACCTAAATTTTGACCGAAAGCATTGACTTCCGGAGCCTCGAATGCTCCTTTTGATTCCACCTTGACCTCTTCCACTTGCATGGCTGGGAAGATCAAGAAAACATCACGCCAATGTTAAAATTTGGCACTCATTTGAATCAGCAATCATAGCATACTCAAATGTATAATAAAAGTACAAAAATCAAATACAATGCATGTTGTTGTACTGAAATTTTATTACAAATTGAATAATGAATACAACAATTGTCATAAATTTGAAATGATGTCTTAATATAATGAAATTTAGAGAGAGAGAGAGAGAGAAATGATAGACGGAAAAATAAAAAAGAATAACTTATATTTTACTATTTCATATAGAATAATTTTGTTCGTAACACCAAGATGATTATTCTACCTCTATTCATAATAAAAAAAAACATAAAAAATATCGAATATCGACAATTAGAGAAAGAAGGGAACAAGCAAACCAACCTTGCTGGGGTTTCTCAACGACGACATACATATTTGTTGCTAAAATTGACTGCCAAAAAAAAAAACCAAAGAAATATGAAAACAAACCTATCTTTTTTTTTTTTTTTTTTTTTCTTTAAGTTTATTTTTTTGTACAAAAGGTCGTTTCACTCTATACTGTGATCCTAATGAAATGACCTTTTGGGTGGTGGTGGCGGCGAAGGATTTGAGGGAAGGAGGGTATTTATAATGGAATAAAGGGGTCCTTATCTATAATTTCAAATTTTCGGAGTCCTCAAATGAAAATTTGTGTCCTCAAAATATGGAATTCCATTGGCTGTTCTGTCAGTTCATCCCTCAACCAAAGCGCAGGTGCACACCAAACCTATACCTTTTCCTTTCAGCGCGTATTTGTTAATGCATTGCGGTTGAATTGGATATTGACCCGGTTTCCGTACAGAAATTTTAAAAATAGTTTTTTCTTGTTTTTTTTGGTTATTTTTTAAAGTAAAATATAATTCTGATTAGTGAGAATTACAAAAATATGATGAAAAATACCTTGTAGAATTATAATCATCTATAAATTAAATTCATCCTTGTCAAACGTTTTAAATTAAATTTTTTTTTTCAATTTTGGAAGATTTCAAAATAAGATTTATTTTTTTAAAATTACAAAATTTAGTTTCAAATATATCATCTCATTATTTGATATCACTAATTTTTACCTACTTTGTAATAAAATCAAATTGTGATATCTGAATATTAATAATATCTTTAAATTTTTCTCTAAAAAATATTAACTAAGAATTACTCATCCCATAATTAACTAAAAAAAAGCGTAACTAAAAATAATTTAAATCTTTAGAAAATTTAATTGCAGTTGTCAAAATAATTCATCATAAATATTTTACTCTATCTCTGTTCTAGTTTGTCGTTCATTTATAGTTTATTTAAAAGGAGAAAATATCAAAAAGAAATCACAGCATTCCTGTATGCTCATTTCGGTCTTGTCAAATTTGTTGTATTGTTCTATCATCTTTTTCACCTGTATTAATAGTTGTCGAAATTCAGCCCAATAACTATTCACTGATACTCTCATTTGAATAGAAGGTTGCACTTAAAAAATCTATTGTTTGGTTAATATGGTTCTGTTGGTAGAATTCCTTGACCGGCTTCTACTTTTTGGTCTCAACATTCGTGTAGTCCCTACAAAAAAAAAAAAAAAAAAAAGTCACCAATTTTATTAGTACCAAGAGTTAATATATATTTCGATGCTAGTAAAAATTCAACTAAATTATATGTGACCTAAATGTTTGGCCGAATACATTGATTTGTGGGCTTCGAATACTCCTTTTGATTCCATCAAGTCAATGTTAAAGTTTTAGCACATTATCTAAATTAGCAGTCGTGCCTGTATACCCCATATATGTGTAAAAGCATAAAATTTCATTTGGTACTTACATAAATATATGTCATTAATTGGAGACAATGCATGTTGTTGTACCAAAATTTAATAAATGGGGGAAAATTCTAGTTCAGACCCGATTCTATCAAATTTAAATTAAATATATGACAGTGTAATACAATATTATTGTGCGAATGGTATACAGTTCAGAGAAAGTGACCAAGCACATAGTAAGTGCAATACACTTGTCGTGTGATTGGTGTAGAGTTCAGGAAAAGTGATCAATCACTTAGCAAGTGAGGTACTCTTACTATGTGATTGATTCGATTAGGTCAAATTTAATTCGGATAAGAATTTTTCATAACGAATGCAACAATTATCATAAACTCGAAATGGTGTATTAACATCATGGAATTTAGAAAGAGAAGAAAGAAAAAAAAAGAGGAATAACGTATCATTTTTTGTTTCATATAGGTTATTTTTTTACATATATAAATAAATAGATAAATTAAAAATTACAATTGACTCTACTGAAATTTATCATAATTACAAATACCCCTTCATTGTTTGAAAAATTACACATATTCCCTAAAATTACAAATACTCCCTACAATAGGCTGTCACAACGGAGTATTTGTTAGGGTAATTATAATTTTAGGGGATATTTATAATAATTCAAACAATAAGTAGATAATTGTAATTATGAAAATTCAGGAGAGCTCGTTGTAATTTATCATAAATTAATACCAAGATAGTTACTCTATATCCATACAGATGAAAAATAAAATAAAATAAAGGGAAAAATTGTAATTTTAGTCCTGTAACTTAAAGGTGTGGCATTTTTAATCCTGTACGAATTGATTTTAGCAATTTAGTCCTGTAACTTTATAATTTTGGCCAAAAATTGCAATTTACATGCAATTTTAGTCCTGCAAATAAATTCATGTAGGACCAAAATGCCAACTCTCCTAAGTTATAGGACTAAAAATGACAATGCCACCTAAACTACAGGATTAAAAATGCCAAAAAAAGAATGAAAATTGCCAAAATTTTAAAGTTACGGGACTAAATTGCGAAAATCAGTTCGTACAGGACAAAAAATGCCACCTCCCATAAATTACATGACTAAAATTGTATTTTTCCTAAAATAAAGAAAATGTCGAATATGGACTACACTTAGAAGAAAGAATAAACGAACAAACAAACCTTGCTGGGTTTGTCAACGAGGACAGACATATTCGCAGGTAATATTGAAACAATTGACTGCAAAACCGTAAGAGTTGGAAAACAAAGCTCGACTATATTTTATTTCTTGTTATTTTCTTTTTATTTGATTTTTAATAGAGAAAGGCCGTTTCACTCAATACTCTGATCCGAATGAAATGACCTTTAAATGCTGTGACGAAGGATTCGAGTAAAGGGGGGATTTATAATGGGACGAAAAGGGTCCTTATCTGATAATTGCAGGTTTTCTGAGTCCTCAAATGAAAATATGTTTCCCTCAAAATAGGGAATTCCATTGGTTGTTCTTTCACTTCAACCCTAAAGAAAAGCTCAGATGTACACAAACGTATGTGTTTGTTAGCTCATTGCGATTGAAATGGAAGTTGAGTTCTTTTTTTAATTAGTGAAATAGGTCTGTTTAAATTATTGTGTGGGAGTTACCAAATTATAATGATAAATATATTATTAGTCGTAATCTATGTATCTATAGCAGAACGATGTTTGATTATAATTGAACTAATTTTGACTCAATACTAAGTTTTTAAAACTTTGAACTTTTTAATTATAAAAAAAGATCTCATTGGTTGAAGGCCCCCTCTTTTAAATTAATTAGAAATTCACTTTGCATTTACCTAAACAAATTTTAACTATTCAAAATCTTTGTGCAAAATATAGATATTAAGTATGTATAATTCGTATTATATTTTATTTTTTAGTTACTAACTAGAAAATTTTCCGTTGGTAGAAACTCATCTACTCTAAATTAATTAGAATTTTATATTTTATTTATCTAAACAAATTCACTTATTCAAAATTTTATCTTACAAGATTAATATATATTTTTATTTATTTAAAAGTCTTGCATTAGGATGTACAAAAAGAAGTTGGTAACTTTTTTTTTATATAATAAATTTAGGAATAATTAATAAAAGAAAAAATGTAATTTACCTCCTGTAATATGATAAATGAGCAAAAACACACCATGTGAAAAAAAAAAGGTAATTGCACTTATAGTCCCATAGGTTTATGGGGGGTCTCACTTTTGGTCCTCTGCTTTTCAGGCTAACAGATTTGGTCCTCTAATTTCTGCCAAATTTGCATTTTTGGTCCCCTCTTCTCATTTTGAAAAACTTTGTGAAACTCTAAATAGATATATAAGGCTGGAAGACCTTACGATCTGTTCAGTTACTAAGTTCATCCTGAAAAGGAATTCTTAGATCTGAGATCGAAGAGGATACAACGCCAACGTATCTAAAATGAGTTTTACTTTTACTACTCGGCCAGAATGGTATCAGAGCCTAGGTTTATTGAAGAAATATATGGTTAATATTATATTTAGATATTTTTCCACTAACGGAGGAGACTTTTCAAGAATATGGAACCGAACAAAAGTTCGAGTTACAATGAAAACAGGGAATATTTCCAGACTCTAGAAATACAAAGAAAGAACGTCCTTCGGAAATTCTTTGGAAATGCGACCATGGTCCATACAAAGGCCCATGTAAGATGAAAGCATCTCCTCAAGCTCCTGAGGAACCACCAAACGGGGATCCGATAGAGATGAACCCGATTTTTGATCAAGAAGGACCTAGGGAACTTCGAGTCCAGCTTGAAGTACCAGGACAGGTGGTGAGGCGTTTGCAGGCCACTGAAGTTCATGGACCAATTCCAGCCCGGCGAAATGGAAAAGGTCAATTCTTACATCAGTTTATCTCTAAAAATTATGATTAGAGGAATTAATTGGAAGGAGATCGAGGCCGATACCTCGAAGATTTATCAAGATCTGAGGGAAATCCAGAAGACGGTCCAAGACTATGGACATAGGTTATCTAATGTACCTATGAAAGTAGATTCCTTGTGCCAAAGATGGACGAGATTCTTAAGATCCTCCCAGATCTACATAAGAATCTTACAGATCTGAAGACAGAAGTTGCAGATCTATAAAAGAACCAACGGGATAAACCTGAAACATCCATATCCAGACAAGAGAGGATCATGGACGCCCTTGGGACAGTACCTCTTCTACACCAGAAGGGGAAGGCAAAGGAGATCCGAAGCCAAAGACTCGGGATGAACAGATCCAGGAGATCCTTAACTCCATAAAATAATGGAGGTAACCAGAGCGGATCTATCAGATCTACTAGAATTGGCTGAATCATTTTCCCAACTTGGGATTGTGGAATTAGTCAATATTCAAACCAATGAAGTTACTCCAGCACTACCACCGCCGGAGGGGAGCACATGTTCCAACGAGGCTCCACAAGATCACCCAATGAGGGAAAGTGCAGATTTCCACAAACTCAACACCAACGTTTGTGGGAACCAGACTTCGAGAGAATCCAGGGAGAAATCCTAGGAGAGCACCTAAAAATACACCTTGGGCAAGAACTATGCTTCAGCCCTTACATCCATATGGTGCTGTACTAAACCTGGGTGTTATCGACTTCCGAAACATGGAGAAGCTGATAGACGAATGGATAGCAGCCATAAAGATAGAAGCAACCACCCTAGAACTCGATAAAGAAAACTTCATTAAATTAGTGGAGTTAAGCTTGGAGGGTTCTGTGAAGATCGGATGGGATAATACCCCAGCTGATACTAAAGCCAGTATCCTTGCCGGAGATTCCAAGAGTGCAATAGCAGATCGACTAGGAAGGCTTATCAAGATACACTTTATCGGAGATGGGTACTTCGAATGAAGTAGAACAGAAAAGGCTAGAGAGTATGCACAAGCTCTTTTCAGCCTTGAACTAAGAAGTATTTGCGCAGTAGATGAATATATCTATTGGTTTCGTAAGTATTTCTTTCAGAGTGGAGTAGCAGTGGATGTTGCAGCTCCAATGTTCTTTGCAAAAATCTGCAGTCCATGGAGGAAATGTTGATCCAATCATACAAAGTACCTGAGGGACAGATGGATTCAGTAGCAAGGAGAATGTCTTTTCTCAAAGACAAATTGAAGGATTGGTGTTATCAAGCATCCATCCAGAAAAACATGAAAAGACTGAGAGGTACAATTAAACGAACTCCTCTCTGTTGTGATAATAATGATTTTCCTACTGTTATAGGAGAATCAGGTGAGCCAAGAAAAAGGAGGAAACACAAGAGTGATCTATACTCCAAAACTTCCAGAAGAACTCCTTTTAGGCGAAGATCATGGTGGTCCAAAACCAAAGCCAGAACATACAAATCTGGGCAACGGAGTGGACCAACAAGGGCTTCATCCCAAGGATCTAGACGAACAGACACAAGATCCACAGGAAGAACCCCTACCAGAAGAACTTTCAGACGGGCCCATACCCAGACGAATGAAAGTTTCAAAGATTGCAACTGCTGGACATGTGGAGCAAGAGGACATATCGCTCCAGACTGCCCGCAGAAACATGGTGAGATAAGAAAATTTGAAGCCACAGACGACATATTAGACGCAGTCTACTATGGGGAATTGGTACCAATATACCAATTTGAAGATCTTCCTTCAGACGAAAGCGTCTATGAAGAGGAGATAGAAACTGATTCAGATGAATCTTCAACCAAGTCAGAATAATTACAGTGAGGAAGATAGGCTTCAGACCTCTGAAAGCCTGTCAGGATTCTTTTCCAGAATGACGGTGTCAAACAAAACCATGGAAAGAATCATGCGACAAGATTCCAACCTTAGTCCATATGATGGATTCAGAATTGGAGGAATTGGTAAAGTCCTCAACCAGATAGGACTGAACCAGAGGAAACATCACATAATCTACAAAGTAAGTTCATGTGAGTTTGCTATTCCCATGGAATTTACTGGTAATGTGATGGAAAT
>JACGWL010000110.1:0-51935 GCA_034509725.1 Sesamum angolense
CCTCATGACGAGTTACATGGTTGCCCTTCTTCTAGATGTTCGAACGACCTTCTGCCAGTTGCGCATGAGGGCACGTTGGTGCCAAGGTGTCAAGGGACGCCCGCACTCTCGGCACCCTTGACGCACATTCGGCCATGCAACCGCTCTACTCGGCCGACCAACAACCTTCGCCGACAGACGCTGGACTTCCGCAGTCTTAGAGTTTTAGGCGTTGGTCTTTTGTCTTGTAAATATTGTTGATGTAATTACTTTACTTACTCATGGGGCCCTTATGCCTCCTGAGGTGCGATGTACAACCTTTTCAGTATCTACTGCTGTCAATAGGAAAATCTTTTTAAGCCTATTATAGGGGGGAATGAGTTCTCGAAGCTTGGTGTAGTCTATGTGCTAGTGTCCCCCTCAAGGCGATCCTCTTGCGCTAGCATCGTTTGTACAATGTATATGCAATCTATCATTCAATGAAATCCACGTTTCCAATCCGTGCGTAATTTACTGCTTTGCTACTGCACATTGCTTAATTCTGTTGCTGCTGTTGCATACTGTGTTGCTATTCCTGTCGGCGTGCTGTGCTAGTGTCGGCGGGTGTTCGGTTGTTGTGTTGCTATTGGGCGGAAGTAGTCGTTTACTGCGGACTGCTAGCCACACGGTGCTCCTTTGTCCGCATTGCGGAAGGCGCCTCGTGAGACAAGGTCACCTTCTCCTATGAGATTAAGGGTGTGCCTCTGGGCAGAATTCTTATGATCCATTCTCCCAAATGCCATTATTGGGGCCTTAGGCTAAGAGTCATTCTTCCTCAGGCTATGTGTATTCTGGGGCTTCTTGTTGAACCTTATTCAAATTGAACTCTCTTTTGGGATTAGAAATTTTTTTAGTATCAAAGTTATATAATATTTTATTTTTATAAAATTATAAGCATAATGAATATAGTTATATCATAATTTTACACATATTTATCTATATGTTTCTACATATAAATTTACTTTGTAAAACGATTTTGCATATATTGAGCTTGTCAATAATTTTATATTATATAGTTTACAAAAATTATAAATTTAAATATCATATTTTAAAATAAAATTTGAGTAAAATTTTAAAATCACTAAAACTAATTCTAAAAGATTTTTTAATAAAACTTTCATCGAGTAAAATAAAAAGTGCACAAGAAAGTGAGAATAACATTTTTGTACTGTCAATATCGAATTATTTTTACATTTCATATTTTAAAAAATAATAAATGCAGCTACATACATAATTCAAATATGCAAAATGTATTTAACCCTTATATTTATATCACACATCCTTCATAACCAAATACAAATTTTGCTACTTTATTTACTTTCCAAAACCTTAACTACTTTTTAACAATTTCATCGTCTTAAATATCGCTGAGTTATAATCGGACATCTATATCTCAAATTATAATTAATATAGTTCACAAGGGCATTTTGGTTACTTGACCACAAAAAAATGGATGAAACTTATAAACACTAACGTATTGAGCTAGTTGTTAGACGACTATTAAAAATTAGTGAGTATTGATAATTTCTCGGACAATCATAAAGTATATAATTTTATATCAAATTTTAAAAAAACACATTATAATTTTTTTTTTAAAAAAAGACTTTATATAATTAGATCTAACATCAGGAGATGTCACCATAATTTATCCTCGTTATATTTATATGCTTCTTCCTTGACATTTATATAGTAGGGAAAGAACAAAATGATATTTATGGCATTTTCCACATTCCCAGGGCATTTTTGCAAATTCCACACTATACCTTCTATAAAGGGTTGGATGCAGCAGCATACATGTAACCCTCTAACCCCCAAAAACCCCACATTTCACCTTCCACACTCTCGCTAGGTTTATCAAGATTTTGACGATGGCGACGAGATACCTCGCCCGTTCTCTATTCACCACCACCAAACAGTCCCTCGCCTCCGTCCTCTCTCACTCCACCGCCTCCTCCGTCCTCCCCAATTCTTCCTCCTTTCTTTTCCGCCTCCGCCCTTTGGTGGCCGCCGCTTCGGCTTCCTATTTTCGCCGCCTTGCTCCGGCGTTATCCACCAGGGGGTTCGCGACTCGACAGACGACGTCGTCCCTGATGATCCCAACCCTAACTGGTCGAACCGTCCCCCCAAGGAGACTATTTTGCTAGATGGCTGTGATTTTGAACACTGGCTTGTGGTTATGGAGAAGCCGGAGGGTGATCCCACGAGGGATGAGATCATCGATAGTTACATCAAAACCCTATCCATGGTCGTCGGGAGGTCTGAGTTATTTCGCTTTTTGACATTTTGAGCTGACTGATTCTGTTTTTGTTCTACTAGAATTTTTGAAATTTGTTTTCTGGTATTTTTGTTCTGTTTAAAATAACTGAGTATAATTTTTTGTTATTTGGTTGCTCTTCAGGAGTAGGAAATTGTGAAATTGAAGTATAGGATTACTGTTTTTTAATTAAGTGATGGATAGTGGTATCCAGCTGATAAAGATAGGTTTTGAAAAAACAAATATTCAGGTATCTGACGAATGTATTGATAGCAAAATATAAATGAACTGGTCGAATAATTTATTGAAGGAAGGATTTTTTGTAATTTATTGACTGAATGTCAATTAATGAGAGTAGTGCTTGTGTTTATGTTTTGGCTGATGAATACTATGTTAATGATCTCATTAGTTTGACAAGTTCTGTTTCTATTCCATGGCCATGCTTGTAAGTGAAATTAGTTTTCATGGTAGGATATCTGCTTCTTCTTTTCCCACTCTGTTAATGATGAATAAACTTTTGAAAATTGCAGCGAGGAAGAAGCAAGAATGAAAATTTATTCGGTCTCTACAAGGCATTACTATGCATTTGGAGCCCTTGTGTCAGAAGAACTTTCTTACAAGTTAAAAGGTAGAGTTTTTTCGTTACAGCTCTCTGAAGTAAGTTTAAATTTCGCATTCTTTTAACTTGATTTAATAATGGTGCAGAACTGCCAAGGGTTCGGTGGGTGCTTCCTGATTCATATTTGGATGTAAAAAATAAGGACTATGGAGGTATGAAGTTCACTCATATACTTTGTATTTTAGAGTGTGGGAAATTGTTCCGTAGGATCTTATGCTTTGTTTTCTTCTGCTGTTTACACATTCTTCCGTGTAAAATATATAATGTCATTAAAATGAGTAGTTCATACTTCAAATAATTCCACAAATAATTGTCTGGTTTCTTTTACACTGTCTTTGTTTTATGCTGCAAACTTGTGACTGGAACTTGGGTAATCTTTGTGCAAGATTAAAGGAATCTGCTATATTGTGAACTTACCATGTGTGTTCTAATTTGTGGTGATGTGGAAATCTAATATTCTCATTCTGGTATTGCAGGAGAACCATTTATCAATGGGCAGGCAGTTCCATATGACCCTAAATATCATGAGGAATGGGTGCGGAACAATGCTCGGGCAAATGAGAGGAACAGGCGCAATGACAGACCTCGCAACTTTGACAGATCAAGAAATTTTGAGAGAAGAAGAGAGATGCAAATGAATCAGAACCCTGGACCTAACGTTGGAGGGCCAGGTCCTAACATGGGTGGTCAACCAAATATGGCTCCTCCACCACCTAATGCTCCTAACACTGGAGGAATGCAGTCCAACATGGGAGGACAACCAAACTATGGGGAGGAGCATCTCCAAATAACCCTGGAAACTATCCGCCAAATAACATGAGGGGGCCGCCTAACAATGCACCAAACTATCAGTATGGCCATGGACCAAACAGTGGGGGAGCACCTTATCAATCTGGTCCAGGGATGAATCAGAGTGGCTTTGCTCCTAGTACGGGACCTGGTCAAGGGCAAAACCAGAGTGGTTATGCTCCTAATATGGTGGTGGCTTCCCTCCCAAGGGGATCTGGTCCAGGACAAGCTCCTGGTGGTTTTGCTCCTAATATGGGATATGGAACTGGGCAGAATCAGAACTATGTTCCGAATATGGGACCTGGTCCAAATCAACACAACTATGCACCAAATATGGGACCTGGTCAGGGACAAAGTCAGAGTGGTTATGCTCCAGGAGTGGGTGGTGGAAACCCTTCACAGAGCCAGAATGTTCCTGGAAGAGATGTGCCTCCACATCAAAATTATTGAGACATGTATATTGAGGATGATCTGTTACTGTTTTAAGTTTCGTAAGCTAAAACAATGCATGTTGTTTGGTTGGTCGCTTGTAGCTTATAACTAAAGTCAATGTGCAAATGCTTGATCTTTCAAGTTGAGGTTTCCGTCGCTAGAACTTTGGTGCTCTGCTCGAATACCTGGCTTACTGTGTCTACTCTGAATTCTTGCTTAAAATTGTTACTTGAATTTTGTTGATAATCATCAAGAGGTGGTAACGTTGCTTTCGTATTTGATGCTCTTAGAAGACTTGTTCTTTGCAATTGGGATCATTTTGTTCTTAGATCCTAAAGTATATTCCCAACTATAAGATGAGGGTAATGAAGTGAACTGAAGCTGCTCAATACTTTCTCCAGAAAAAAGTACGTCAAAACTCATTGATGCTTTTTGAAGTTGGTAATGACAAATGGAACTGAAAAAAGGGGAGTGCAGCTGCTTCCCTATCAAATTACTGCAATAATCACACATAATCACATGGAAGGTGAAAATAGCTTTGTACTGCAAATGCACCTCCAAATCTATCTTAGGGCAGCTTTTGGCTTTAAGAAAATAATTTTGTATTGTTGACAAAACTGCCTTAGCTTTTGAACCTTTGCAAAGAGTAATTTTTTTGCCTAAAGTTAGAAGTGCTTCGAATTCAAATCATCTATGATCGCTTTGTCTTTCTTACAATAATGTTGATCCAAGTTTACCCAATTAAACTTATTACTTAAGATTTGCGGATGAGGATAAAATAGTCTTTACAAATTATCACATAATCTGAATGTCACAAGCATCACAACTGCATTTCTAAGCAACAAGATGAAAATATATGTCGTCAATTGGGTGCAAATATTGCATGTAAGATCCAAGATCCTGATCTTCTGTAGTGATGTTCTAGCATCCCACAAATACACAAGGTTGTACAAACTCGCAATCCTGGTAAGAAACAACTAGGTGCAAATTGCTGTCCTCGACTTATGCTATGGTGAAGAGCTGTTCTACAAAGAACAAAGACTCAGTGGCTAACCGGTGAAATCAAAGAATGTTTACTAGAGAACCAGCTTGAGCAAGGAATGGGGAAACTATGATAATCTCTCTCAGCTTTAGTCCGAGTTTCTCTGGCATGTACAGATGAAGATGACATGTCAAAGCTTGTCAAGCAGTTGTTCCGCTCTTCTATTCTTAGCAAAACGAATCTGTTCTGCTAGTGAGACTTCCTTTCGTAATTGCTCCCTCTTCACAAATTCCAAGTCAAAGTTCTCCAGGGCCGTTGATGTGGATTGCTTACCTGATTAATTGCAGATTTCTTTTTTGAATCTGTTAAATGTAAGAGCCAAACGAAACAATTGATCTTACAGTAACAAGGATGCTCAAGCTTGAGATAAGATTGAGATTTAAATTCTTTTAAGAAAATCACCAACAATAATCCATAATCCCTGCCTATTTTCAAATCTTAAAAACATGTAAATAAATGGAGGAGCAAGTTACGTTGATGCGATAATGAAATAAACAATTCATTTGTCCGAGATGCCATATCCGAATGACAAATCAATTGATTACCTTCATTAATCTTTCCTTGAGTTTCACCTCTTGAAATTCAGCCAATCTTTCTTTTTCTTTGCGACTTTTTGTTCCTTTTTCTGATTGATTCTCCTCTAACTTTTGAATTTTTCTTCCGCTCTCTTCTTTTCTGAGCGAGCCTCGCCATCTTTTCTGCTTTTGCTTGCGCTGCTCTCTCTGCTCGGGTGCGGCAATCTCTTTTGCCTTTGCTTTTTCTGCAGCCCGATGAATCTGTAGGAGGGCTATTTCTTGTTTAAGTTTGTCATAGCTATTCCAATCCAGTTCTTGCTCATCATTCCCACCTATCTTAGCAGCTATTGCGATGCTTTCAGCCCATGATTGCAAGAATTTCTCCCTTGATCTTCTCCATTTTAGGCGTTTCCCCCATAGCTTTGTGAGAGATGCACGTATTTTTACTTTGGTCTGGTTACTGCAACAAGAGTCACAACTGTACTGTAATATTAAGCTTAAATAACCACTTTACAGGTGCACTTCGATTATTTTAAATCAGCTACTCAGCCGTCAAAGCTGTTTTAGCAGCGATGAAATTGGAGATAAGTGATTGTATGTTTGATCAGCATGCATATCACAGTAAGGACAAATAAAGAGGAGGATTAAACACAGAAAAGTTATTAATCTTTTGCTCCTACTTTAGTTTATGTTATATTATGTTCCGTATCTGAGGGTACAAACAAATACTTATTTTACCACTATCCACGTTACATAAATACACGTATATATTCTGAAATAATGTTTTTGATTTTATGTAACCATGAGGGTGGTTTGAGTACAACCAATAGACCCGCCCAAACCCTATTTGTTCCATGAGAACGGAACTTTAGAACCCCTCAGGACCCGTTTATGGGTCCAAATCCATCCCTGTTAAAGATGATTGGACCCACTCCATTGGCATATCTAATTATGATCTACTGCACAGATCACCACCTTGATCCTTCAGCTATCTATGAATTAATCATAAACAAAAACCAACTACATCCAGTACGCACTTTCAGATACTTGAGTTTTTTTATCAGCATCCATTTGTGATGATCTGCACTTGTCAATCCAACAAACCGTCGAATAAAGTTATATATTTGCACCTCTATCAGTTTGGGTGCAAAAATATATGTTGAGGCACACTTGTAGTAGATGTGTTGTGCGTTAGGCTGGATTCTAAGCATGTGATTCCTAATTCTGACAATCAGAGCTACTTAAAAGTGGTTAAACTCAATCCTAGCAAAGAGTTTGATTTTCCTTTACTTAAGTTGAACGGCAACCATGTATTTTATGGTCTAAGTCCATCTGTCAATAGTCTGTTTGAACTCCTAATGGAATGCTCGTCGACCTCAAAACAAAGAGATCTTCATCATTGCCGAAAGAAAGTTCAATGAGACCGGGAGGCGTGGTCCAAGAGATTCATCGCAAGAGATAACTTATTACTTCGCGGATGGAGAGGGATTCGAACCCCCGGTATTCCTATCAATACTTCGGTTTTCAAGACCGACTCTTTCAACCGCTCAGACATCCATCCCCTTCGCCCGCCCTATCTATCCGCGCGCTGGCAGGTAGCCATGTGATTCGCTACGCTTGCTTCTTTCTATATGATAATATGCACCTTGGTTGCTGCGCTCCCTGCGGAAAGGAAAAAGAATTTCACCTCCTTCGTTTCGGGAAGGGAGGGTTAGGAAAATCCTATTGATTGCAGCTTTCCAGACCTTCGGGAAAAGCATGAAAAAAAAGGCTCGAATGGTACGATCCCTCCGTCGCCCCAGAATGAAAGGGACGATCTCGTAGTTCTTGGTCTGTGAAGATACGTTGTTAGGTGCTCCATTTTATTTTCCCATTGAGGCCGAACCTAAACCTGTGCTCGAGAGATAGCTGTCCATACATTGATAAGGGATGTATGGATTCTCGAGAAGAGAGGAGCCATGGTGGTCCCCCCGGACCGCCCGGATCCCACGAGTGAATAGAAAGTTGGATCTACATTGGATCTCACCTGAATCGCCCCATCGATCCTCCTGAGGAGAAGTTTGGTTTCAAACCCCGGTTCGAACAGGAGAAGTACGCCATGCTAATGTGCCTTGGATGATCCACATCTCAGGGTCAGGCGTTGATGAGCACATTGAACTATCCATGTGGCTGAGAGCCCTAAGCCCAGGCATAAAAATATGAAGAAGAGCGTTTCCTAGCCGTCTTGTCTTGTCCTTGGGGAAGGAAGTACCACTCTTGAATCAAAGCAAATAGAAAAACAGCCACTATCTTAGCAGCTGAAAAAGGGCTTTCATAGGGGAGAAAAGTCAACTCCTTGCCCGTTCCGCTACTTCACTTCTTGGCTTGAAGCGCCTTTTCACTTTGTTGGCTAAAAGTGGAAGAACACTGTCCGAGTGCTCCCCCGATAGGATGCTTTGAGATTGGCTTGAGGCTCCGCTTCCTTCTATTCAGATTCCCTGCGATGCCTCGTATCAGAGACACTTTTCGTTTTCAGTTCATTGTCTTTTTCTCGAGTTTAGGGGAGAACTAAAGCAGGTGATCACTCTAAATAGCGTAAATAGAGTGTTTGGTGGATCCCCAACCCCTCTTTGAAATTCGAAGGAGATCAAAAGTATGCTTATGAAGACGTAGGTAGATTTGGCGATATGGCCATAAATAGGGAAAGAAAGAACCATACTCGCTCGAACTTTTACCATTGTACAGAAGCCAACCAAAAGGAGTTTATACATCTTGGGAAAGAGCACGCTACAAAGCGAAACTGGGCCTCAACGGAAAGATGACTCCTGAAGTTCAGCAGCGTGCTCGATCGGCGACAGAATAAGGAAGTTTCCCCTGATCAAGAAAGAAGGTCAGCGACTAGTCGTATTGTCATCAGATGAATGACTAGCCTTGGAAGGCCTTTTGAAGTGGAAAGCAAAAGAAAAGGCATCTCGTTGCATTTATTGGCGAAAGAGCTGGACTTGACCTTCTATTCTAGCCGTTCCGTTAGAGGGGAATGGAATGAAAAAGAGGTGAAAGCAAGGCTTGGAGTATCCAAGGTAGAGAAATATTATACTTCGGATCCTTGGCTTTCTCGGAAGCTCTTACTCTTTACTAAGACTAAGCGATGCGAGAAAAGAAGCTGGGACAGGAAGGGATGTTGGAACATCACTCCGCAGAACTATAACAGCACCTCATTAGGGGATATCACATACCAGAACAGGGACGCCGGCCAGCTAGGAAGTTGGAACTGGTGAGGATGCTGGTTATTACTCTATTTTGCGCCTTGAATCGGATTTGCTTGAACAGGCTCTGGTTCTCAATTAACGAGGTCAACTAAAACTAAAGGTGCCGACTTTACCCTTTTTGCTCCTTCCACTCAATCCCCTGCCTCTTAATTACCTCTAGGAAGAAGCGCGATCTCAATCAACACGTGCTGCTTCAAGGGGAACAACTATGGGCCCTGGTGCTGAAGAAACTAATGACTCAGATGCTGATGACGGGAATGCTTCTATTTCATATCCTCCGCTGCCGATTCTACTTATCATTCCGTTCCGTCACGATGTGCTTGATCTTCACCTCCTGCCCTGCTAAGGTAAATAAGGACGCCGGTCCTGTAGGGTCCTATTTCCGGCTCTCTATCTAGAGCTAAAGCTTCAACCTTCAACAACTGCTATTGGTTCTTATTTAATATTAATATTGGTTTAATTCCCGCTATCTGGCTTTCTTCTTTATATGGCATCTTTCTTCTGCCTAATCTGATCAGTGCAATCCGGTTCAGGAAAGCAGGCTCGATGTAATTGAGGGCTGTTGAAGGCATCTCTGGGCTAATCCCGCATCTGAATCTATACCTATTCACCTATTCGTGCAAAGCATACTTTTTCACTTCGTATCTTAACTGGGCACAAGCTATTCTAAGAGCTCTTATATACCACCGACAGTTTCGCCCCATTTCTTCCTATTCCATTGCCCTGCTGCGGATTCTGCCATCAATCCGATTAATGATTTGTAGAACTAGTGGCCTTTATGTGTTATGTGCAGCTTCTTCTTTCACAACTCATTCTCAAACAGCGGATGTCTATTTGTCCACATCAGAAGGAAAGGAATCAGTCCCAACAGCGGATAGAGTAAGAGCGGTAATTCCTCCATCAACGGTTACGAGAACAGTAAGAGCAGCTTCGGTTTGCTTTCTAATAAGGAAAATACATCTCATGCCATGGTTATTGTGAAGGAAGCGGAAGCTCATAAGTGCCTAGAAGTTTATGGAGATTCCATTTTAGTCATCAATCAACTTAACCATGAATGGGAAACGAAAGATGGAAAATTGATCCCTTATCAGAGATATATAACCGATTTGGCAAAAGAATTTGAGTTCATTTGATCAAGTAGCTAGAATAGAAAACCAGATAGCAGATGCATTGGCTACCTTGGCAGCAATGTTCAAGATCGATGATTGTGGGAAAATGCCTCCTATAACCATTGAAGAAAGAGGCTCGATGAAATTGAGTTCAAATATAGAATAGAAGAAGAGCGAGAGCAGCTCGAACGAGGATCGAAGACTGAGTTGGAGAGGTTAGAGCTCGAGCGAGGGAGAGAGGCTCGATGTAATTGAGGCTCGGTATAGGTTTTAGATAATATGCTCGACCTTGCCTTTGTGTAAGCATTGCTTTCTAACCTAAAGAAAGGAAGGGTGTTCTCCATACCTATCCAGAACTGTAGTACTCCTAAATGATTGGCGAAGCATGGGATTAACTAGAGCCAGACAATGAAGGCGCCGCTCCCCGACCAAGCGGAACTTGCTGGAATTGGCAAAAGAGGTATTCCCAGGTAGGTCCATTCATCTACAGCTATATTTAGGGCTTTTGTTGTGTGGTATGGTAGCATAGTAGTGGTAGTTGAATTGAAGAAGAAAGTCGCGACATGCTAAAACAGTACTAGAATCAAGGAGGGTCGGCCTGTGATCGTAGCCCGATAGCAATTCCTATGCCTTTCCAACCTGCCGTCTTTGCTTAAGTAGGACTCCCTAAGGTAAAGGAAGTATTCAATGGGAAAGTAGAGGAATGAAATAAGAAAAAGCGGAATCGTTTTTGCGGGTCAAATCGTTTAAAGCAAAGATTCCGTTGGTCTACCATGGTAGCAGCTAGTTTTTCCTGTCTAATAGGAGGAGGGCTATATATATCCATTTCCCTTCTCGTTCGATTCCACACCGGATTCACTATCCTTCTGATTCATGCCCTTTCTTCTCCTGAGAGTTTATCCCATCCTACTACGGGGTAAGAAGTAAGAGTTCAGGCTTCAAAGGCTGGTCTACTTCCTGCTCGATGAGGGTCATCAGGTCGGGTGGTAATTTGGATGTGTGATTCCGCTTTCACTACTCAAAAAGAGGGTCAGGGCAGCCCATTATATATGGGAAAGAGAGGCTATCACGGCCTAACCAATAGATACATTCTAGCTCCCCGCGCGGTCTCAACCTTCGCTTCGCCCCTGGCACTAGTAAAATTCTATCTCGGTTCATGGCATGTCACAACGACTCTATCGGCTTATAGTCATTCCTGGTTCAAAAATGCTGGTTTGATAAGACTAAGACCAGGAATGGGGCGTATGTCTTTGATCAAGCGCTTCCGTCACTCCTATCTGGTTGAACCTGTACTTCCTTTCCGCCGTTCCTAGGGACCACCCACTCCCCTTTCTCTGGTTCCTAGCCCACGAGGGCGCTAACCCTTGCTAAGACTGCTTACCTCCCTTACTAAAACAAAGCACCAACAGCGGATAAGGCGATAAGACATCAAAAAGAAAGTGACGGTTTTCAAGGTAAGTAAGGAGGGTAGGTAAGACCGGCAATGCCGCATCCACGCATAAAGAGAAAGAGGAAAGAACATAGGTCAACCGAAGCCAAGGGACAGCTCTCCGTCTCTCTCGCTTAGAATCCCTATAATATTCTTTTTGTTATTAGCTGCCTAGAGGAAAGATTATCTGTAACTATGCATTAGCTCAACCAAAAAAAATCCTTGATCTAAGGCCTTTCTTTATTCTTTATAAGGCTCAATTACATTGAGTTTGACCTTTCAATGTGAGTAAAAGACTCCCACTAAAGAAACGAGCAAAGTCTGAGATCTCCTATTGATCACGATTTCCAGTTCATTAAGGTAAGGAAAACAGAAAAAAATACGGGGAAATGAACCATCTGTTGAAATAGACAACAGAATTAGTGCGGTAAGCATTCTTTAGTAACCAGAGTGAGGCCTATATGCTACCCTATCTTATTAATGTTCTGAGGATTCCGTTATTAGGAGTGGTTGCAAGTGAAGCAAGGTACGCAGAAGTTTAGGTTTTGAAATCCCATTAGCCGGTCATTCAAAGAATACAAGTGAGCATTTGCCCGGGATCTTGGACTAAGACCAAGGAAGACCTGGCTTTTGTAGCTTTGTCTATAACTAGCTAAGCTTGAAGGCAAGTGTCAGTAGTCAATCAAAGCCCTTTATCCTTCTCTCAACCTGGGGAAGTCAGGATTGGCAATTTGCCCAGCTGACTTACGAATACCAGCAGCACTAAAAGACCAGGAAAGGATGATAAACCTTCAAGAAAAGGGAGTTGTCCTTGAAATCTCGTAAAGATAAGTTCAATTCGGAAAGAGAGTTCAATCAAGCTAAGACCCTATGAATCGACTCTCCCTTTGGTCGAGCTCAATTACATCGATCCTTCCTACCTTACCCATAGCTTTTCCTTGCCTTTCTCCACCCACCGGCCCATACAACTCTTTTCCATAGGAAAAAGGGTTTCCTTAGAAGTTTTATCATATCCTATTTGGTGGCTTTCTTAGAAGGAAGGCAATTGATCACTCTGACTAATGATATAGGTGTTAACCAATCTGACCTACCCGTAAAAAAGAAGTCTGCTTATTTCTATCATAAAAAGTTATTTGCTCTCTGTAACTTTGATCTCTCACTAATCCCAATCAAGCTAAACCTACCAATGGTATGCAAACCTGTTGAATGGAAATCCACCGTTGTTAATCCTACAACACTAGCCGAAGTGCGTGGGGGTTACTTAAGCCAACCGACTGGTGATATCTACCATCGCTATCGTCTTTTAACTTCCCATGACAATAGTCATTTTTTTATAAAGTTAGAACCTGATTCTAGACATGGTTTACTAACCATCATGCCTGTAATTAACAAGCTCCAGGCTATTCCGTTTGAGATCCACAGAGAAGGATTATCCTTCATTCTGAATAATCGGGATTACTTAGAGGAATGTGGTATTCTCATGCCAAGGTTCCTTGAATCTAAAAAATGCATCAGATATACTGAGAAAGATTTACGCAGAGGATGAATCAATCAAGAATGTATGTAACTTCCCCCAGTTGTTACAGATCTTACTCCAGCGCGTGCAGCATGCGCGTAGTGAGTCTTTTATCCTAACCCTTGCCTCAGCCTACGAGGGCTATCAATTCTATCTCCCATCCTTCATTGACTTCCGCGGTCGGATCTACCGGTCAGGAATCTTGCACTTTCATGAACGTGATCTAGCTAAAGCCTTATCGTCTTTGCTCCTAACCCCTACGATTCGTATGACAGTGAGATAGATAAAAGGTGTCGTAAAATCTTGTACTGCTCAGCTCCCTTCCATTACAAGTCCTTCCAATCCTACACGGAATCCAATGAATGGTATAACGATAATAAAAGCTCGTTCAATACATCGGATCATAGTCTCATCGAGTTTGCTCTCCATGCTAAGAAACCATTTCAGTTTATAGCTAATGTACTCTCTCTCGAGAGAAAAACAGATCCATCGACAATCCCAGTAACCCAAGACGCATCCTCAAGTGCATATCAAATAATGAGCTACTTTTTGTTGGATGTTGAGCTGGCTAACCGAACTAATTTAATATCCATCGATGATAAGATCCATGATCTTTACACCAAGCTCATAGAAGAGCTCAGGGATTACTTGAAAGTCCATTTACGTTCTAGTCTCGCTTCCGTCGTTTGCCCTCGCATCGATCGTAAGCTAGTCAAAGCTATCTTCATGCCTCTTATCTATGGAAAGACAGTGATTAGCACGACTAAAGATATTCATAATTCGCTCTCTTCCCTCCTAACCAACCAATAAGGAATGCTTCGAAGTTGCCATTCTTTGCTTTAAGTTCTGGAGGGAAAAATACCCGAAGATGTCAAACCTGATCCTGTTGATCCGCAATATTGGATGGCAGTTCCTGCTCCTTGGATAGACCCGTTTTTTATAAGGTCCCCCCCGTGCAGGACTATATGTATAAAAAAAAACAGTGAATATATGGATCTATAATCATCTTCTTAAGAAGAGACGTAAGGCGAGTCTAAGAATTCCCACGCAGAATAGAGATCGTAGGAAGACTGAGATTGCTACTTTTGTCAACTTCATCCGGATGCCTATATAGTTATGTTTATGATAATCTTAATGCATCTTTATGATGAAAATGCTCCTATATACACTGTCCACGATAACTTTATTACTACTGCTAAGTATGCCCAAGTTCTTCCCTGGAAGTATAAAGAAGTCTTTCAAAACGATCCTATTCCGGAAATCTTAATAAATTTAATCCCCAAATCAGTTAGCAAGAAAGAAAGGAAAGATAAATTTGGACCAAACGTATCTCGATAATAGTTAAAACTTACGATAATTATGTTAGGGATGTATGCGGGTCTTTCCAGACTCCTGAGGAAGGAGGGAAAGCTCATAAAGATAAATGCTGGGATTTCTTTTATGAGATAAAATATTCTCTAGGGGATAATTACAGCTTGCATTATTAAACAGTTTGGATTTATGGTTGTTTTACCACCAGTTCCTATCCTCATTATAAGGGGGTTTTTAGCAATAGAAAACTCATTTTTGACACTCTCAATGAGAAAGACTATCATCCATCCTAAAAAATGTGTTTAAACGATGATTTTTAGGTTATACCAAGGGTTTTGTAGTTCCATAACAACTCTACCGATTTTCTATTTTTCTAAAACCTCCTCCTCTGGGGAGGGGGGCCAGGCTATGAGGAATCTTGCCTATTATCTGGATAATGAGTTCTCTCCCCATCTTTTTCTTTATCAGCCGGGTTCCCCCCTTCCTTCTCAGCCATTTTCGAAAGGATCTTAGTGTTCTCATCCCTGAGTTGGAGTATTTGACGTTTTAGCGATTTAATCACCATTTGACTAATGTGACTAATGGCATTCCCTTTACCTAAGTCTGTTATTTCAATTGGCTCTGTATCCACCCAGATATTTTCGTCATAGACAGGTTTCCTCTTTGTACCCTCCTTAATCCCAAGTCTAACATTGTATTCTTCCTGGTTATGTTCATACTCTTATAATCAATCCGGAAGTTAGCTGAAACCTGGATCTGCTCTGTCCGAGACAAATCCTGGTACTGCGACTCAAACCATTCTTTAGAGATAAAAGCTTTAGCTGCGCCCTTGTGCTTGAGTACATTATCGCCTTCCTCTGTTTCCAAGAAATAGGACTTAGGCGCTAAGAAGTATCTTTGTGCTCTAGCTTAAACTTACCTAAGGTCGAAGAAGAAATCCATTCTTCAGGGAGTGGCTGCCCAAGGACAACTGAGTCTGTGTCTGTGTAATAGCAGTCCTCTCTTGAGATAAACGGGTACATATATATCCTAGCACTGGCCGTGATCGCAGCGGCTAGTTGGATAGCAGAGATCCTCGGTGGGTTCCACCGTTCCGACGGGTCGCCCTTCCAACAATAGTTCCCCGGATTGTCCCAGTAGGAAATGACGTAGTACAACTCATTAAGCTTTTCAATAAAGATCAACTCACTATTCCTTATCAGATAGTTGTATCGATACTCCAGGCAGACTTCGGTGATAGTACTCCTAGGGTTGATCCCAAACCTACCATAAAGTGAGTTCATAAGGGTCTTATAGATAGATATATGACAACGTCTCATTACCGGATTCTCTTTCTGAGTCTGAGCGCTAATCTTCTTCTGACCGTACTTCCCGAATGGATAAAACGAAAGTATGAGTCTTCCCTTTCGTTTTGTTGTCTTTGAAAAAGATGATGGCTTCAAAGGCTATGACCTAGAGTATGAGCAGCTCCGAATCTTGCCTCCTTCTTTGGCTTTGTTTGCCTTCCACATAAAAGGAAGAGTTTTCGCTCCAGGCCTGTCATCCTGGGATCTCCTTCTGCTCGTCCACTCGGGGATGAGCCCTACATGAGGTTGGCTGCACACTTCTTTGATTGCTTGGGCGGTAATCTTCTCTATTCATCTATCCATCTACTTTGAATTTATGATGGCCAGGCATAGCCGGAAGTCTTTCGTAGGCTGCTCTCGAGGCAGTGGCTTTTTTCTAATCCCCCGCAGTCACCCACCATGATCGGAGCTGAGATTCTTCAGACTAGCTTGGTTAGGTCAATATCTGTAACATCGCTTCTATTTGATCTAAGATAGAGATCGGCTGAAGGGTGAGAAAGAATCAATTAAAGTAGATGCTGGCTTCAACTTCACATGCTAGGGCCCTATCTGATGAATATGATCTTGCCTTTGGGGTTGGCTAGCGCCTGTGAAGGCTCGTACTCAGTAGCTCATTTGCTTTCTTTATGATAGCAGATGTTCTCTCAAAGACCTTCTTTTCTTTCTACCCTTTGACTTGCCTTCCGCTGGACGATCCATAAGAGTAGGCATTCCGACAGAGTCCATGACTCGGCTTAGCTTAATCCACTCCAGTCCCGATGCTATTGCTATGCTCGAGCCTGATCGCTCATATGATGACTTCCCCTTTCAATCGGCCGTACCGGGAAGACTAAAGTATGACCCGCTTCATTGACCGAAACCAACCGAAGAGTTGGATTTACAGCAATAGAAAGATAGAGAACTCCGTCTTCGGCCTCTCGGGCCCCTTTCCTTAGACGCTCTTGCTTTCACTCCTATTGCTTGATCGATTTAGCAGCTTTCTTCTATTATATTTCCTTTGTCGTTATCTCTTAGACCATGAAATTACATTCGAGGATCAGGCGAAGAAGATACATTCCTATGTCTTTTCCCTCCTTGCTTGCTTTACTAAGAAGTGTGAAGTAGGTATTTATATTCTTTGATATCGCATGCTCGTGCATACAAGGACTTTCTCACCTATTCCTTTACTTTAAGCCCCCTATCTTACTTTCTTCTCGAGTTAGTTAGTTTGTGGAAAGAAAAATCGTTTGTGTTGAAAAAACAGCTGCTCGGCGTCTCAAATTAAATTGGTATGTCCTCTAACGAGGGTTGAGCGAACTCGTAAAAGCGCCAGGCCCAGGCCTTTGGTTTGGGGAATACCATAGCGAGCCTTCACTGGAAAGAAGACCGCCTATCGGCTTTTGGCTTTGTCCTGAACCAAGGAGGCATTCTGGCGGGCGCGTAGGAATGCCGACTACTACGACTACAAGCCTACTTATAGTGATAAAAGAAATCTTTATTGTTTCTAAAACGAAATCAAAAGCTTTTATCAACCGGCCCTCTTCCCAATTTATCCTAGGCGTGCGACCTCTAAGCCACATTCCCGATCCAATGCTATTGATCCAGGAGAGTTTACCGGGTAATGGGGCAACTGATGAAGAAATTGGTTCAAGATCAACCACTTCAATTGCTGAGTCGATGAAGCCAACTGGCCCAGATACTGGCTTAGATGTTGCTACCTCTGTCGCTGGTGATATCTCCGCCTTTTTTTCGGTGTGCTCTTCCGCAAGCCATTAAAGACCTTAACAGAGACTATACGCTACACTTGCTTACTTATTCCCCGGAACACAGTGGCAGCAGGCAATCTTTTGACACCTTCTCCTTCCATATATGGTAGTTATTAGCATTCCAGGCCAAAGGATAAGAGAAGAAAAAGAGTTGCCCTAAAAGTGCTCTTTATCCCATTGGAATTCATCAATCCAAGCTGAAAGAAGAAATGCTTTTAAATCTCGCGAAAATGGACTTATTAAAGACGAATAGGCAGTGATGTATTTCGTTAAGTTCGAAGGGGAGATTGATTTGAAACCATCTTACCTGGCAACAATTGACAACTGAACTTCCTTCTTATTGACGGCGTTTTTTTGATTTGTTTTCAATTACCTTTCTTTCAGAACCTTACCTTAGGTCGATCTGCTAAAACTCCTTTCGATAAGTTCCCGCTCGAAGCTCTACCAACTCGGATGCTTTGAAAACGTTTCGTAAAGCTCCAGCTTTCAACTACCTTCAACTGGACAAAATCTGATGACGCCGCTGTAAATCGCGGGTTTAGAAAGCCAGCCCTCTGACCAACCTCAAATACAAGACTGAGACTTGCCCTACTTCGATCGACGGAAAGCGCAAAAGAACGTACTCTAGTCCAGCTTAGAGTTAGAGGGAGCCTTTGGGAAAGGAATTGGCGATCACTGGCTCTTGCCAATAATTACACCAGTTGTTGGAGAAGGGCTCGAACCCCCTATACTATGCACAAGCTTTTTAACTATCTCATGCTGCGGAATCGGCCAAGTACTAACTTCAGGCTTCGGGTGCATTAGACTCACCCGCTGCATTAGCTGTAGTCCCGATCAGTGCACATTAGCCCCAGCCATCACATTAGATCACAGGAAGCGGGTTACCTTCCAAGTCTGATATGAACTACGAGAAAGCTTACAAAGAAGCATAGGCTTACAGTGCGGAAACTGCTTTCGTACCCCTATCAAATGGTAACCAATAGGCCTTGCAGACACGCTTTTACTAAAATAGAGAAGGGAAGGAGTTTTGGAGCTCTCTTCTTTGTTGGCCACCTTTGGTTCGAGTCTTGAATCCCTTGTCTCACGGGAACGCCCTTGGTTTCGTCAGTAGAGCATCATTGGTAGGCCCTTCGTCGCATCTAGGAAGACGGATCAAGACAGCTAGCCCGAAACCAGTACAGTACGACAAGCCATATCGATTGGTCTCACAAAAAAGTTTGGTCTTGATTCATTTATGGCAAAGATAACAAAGGAGGGCTTTAGCGAATGGAAAAAGCATGCTGCAAATCTTAATGTATGGAAGACTACCTGCAACTATATTGAGGAGTAAGGAAAGGGCTTCTATGACAATGAGGTCATTTAAGCATTGGGGCTTGCTTGATGATGGGTAGGCTTGTTGTGCTTTGGCCCTTCTGTGGGCTTTCATCGAAAGAGGCCCATTTGTAGGACTTTCTTTGTGATGGTTCATGTAGGCTTGGGTCTTTCATTCGGGCCCTCTTGGGGCACCCTGTGGGCCAATGCGTATAAGCTTGGGCTTTCTTAACGTGGCTCATTTGACGACTCAGTACATGGATGTCACGAGTCCATTGGCATAGAATATGGAATCTTTTCCACGTAAGCTGGTTGTACAAAGTTTCTTTGTTCATACAGGCAGTGTGATTTGGGGATCTTTTGTTTGCTCCGCAAGGTAGCCAGAGCCAGCCATTTTTTCATTAAACAGGCATGATAGTCTTCAACGGATGGTTATAGAATTAGGGCGCTAAGCAAGTGGTGCTATGCTATTTGGCCCATTGGCTCTAACTTTTTAAGGTAAGGGTTCGCTTTTCTCTCGTTTCGTTTCGTATACTTCACTTGGCTTCTTAACTTGCTACTAGACTTTGCTCGCTCGCGTTTCTCATTTGGTTTTCATTTCTTTATCTTATTGCTTTGATGTGTCCATCTTCTGTGATACTGACCCTAACATCTTTCTCTTTCTATCAAAAATTACGTATAAGGATAAGGAGCACATACATATAGAGAGGTGAAAAGGACGGATGTCCCAGTTATCTAATCATTACCAGGATCTGCCAGACCGCTTTTCTCACTTAAGCACTCGACGTCACAAATAGAAATAAGAAAAGAAGGGGCAGGGTCAACGATCACTCACGTCACGGGCAGCAGATCCGACGAGCTCAACTTCTCCTTCGGATCCTCTCCGACTCCGCTTTAGTCATTAAGAAGCCGATGAGCCAGACCGGTGAAGCAAGCCAACCGATGACCCGACTCACTCAAAGAATGGATGAGAAGCATAAAATCCCTGTAGATCGTTTCATTTTTCGTTTCTCGCAAGCAGGAATCGAACCAGCGCTAGCGGATCAAGTCACAAGCTTATAGACAAATTCTACTTTTTGTTACATCTGTGGAGGCCCATAAGGCCAGAGAGGTGCTACACTCCGATTACACACAGAAAGAAAAGACTGATCGCCCTACCGATGAAAGAAAGATAGTGATTCGTTGATGTTAATGAAAGAAATGATTGGTTTCACTTTCACGACATGGAGTTGAACCATGATCGACCGTGATCGTGAGAATTGCCTAGAGCTTCTTGGCCCACGTGTCCCGAACGAACTCTATCGCCCAGTATATGTGGCACAGAGGCTACTCCACTAGACTATAGAATCTTTATGATATCTATCTAATTACATCCGGCGTATGATTCACACTAGCGAAAGAGAAATCAACAACAGAAGAAAATGAAACTCAGGTTGGAAAAGTAATTGAAACGAACAATTGGATTAACCCGGACATCTCTTGAAGCTAGCATTAGTCAACCAGCAGATAATGGTCCAGCAATCTTTTACATAAGGGTGGCCACAGTGAATTAAAGAGGTTATGTAATATGCTCGACTAAAGTACGAGGAATTGGAAGGACTAAGAGGTCCTAAACTCTTTCAAGCAGTGCTCTCTCGTAAAGCTGGAAAGCAAATAAGCAAAGGCAACAGAAAGTCGTCTCTTCTTAAGAATAGCAGCAGGTGTAGGTAATGAAATTTGCAATACCTTGCTTTTTACCTCTCGTACTCTTAATGGGAGGACTAGAACTAGGAGTAGGAGTTGAACGCTTAGCTCTTCTTTCCTTTTCCTGGCTTTGTAATTATACGAAGATGAACTGGCACACAAGCAAGTAAGCGGCTCTCTGGTTAGCTCTACTAGTAGTAGGGACTTAAAGACCGGTACAACAGTTAAGAGGTTCCCAATCTTCTCTTTTTACAAATCTCTTCTGGTCTCTTCGCTCGAAAGCCAGCTACCAAAACAAGCCTGCCCTCTCGTACTCGCCTCTTCTCCTCTGGTATTTCCGTTCTTCTCCTTCTCGTATTTCGAAACCGGAACAAGCTCTTCGCTACGCCCCTCGCTTTGTTAGCAGTACTAGTTTGTAGTCTTTATTGACCTGGAACAAAAGTCTTATCAGCCAGCCTGACCTTCGGAACTCTTTTGTCCTGACCTTACTACCTTCGTCTCTTAACTCTCTTCTCATACTCCTCGCTCTTCTTTCCTGTTTGGCTTTTTTTCTTCTAGGTAAATTCCATGGAGAAGATAAGGTTGTATAGGCAGTCTAACTAGTCTTCGTGTATTGTGGGCTCAGCTGTCTGCGATGATTCTAGATCTTGGACTTTCTTTCCCTTCCGAAAGGAGAATCTCGGATGACCTCCTTTTCAAAAGCATGTATAGGGCGTTCATATCATAGGGCACGGAGTGACTAGCAGTTGTACCTTTCATAGTAGTAATACCGTGTCTAAGATGTCTAAAGCGTATAACCTTTCTGTTATGTGGCTTTACATGACTATTTATTCTTTTTTACCACGAGGATAATACGAGGCTGTTACGAGAGTCTCGAGGATAAGGAGGTTAACGATTTCCAGGGCTGGCGAACTATTTCCATAGTAGGATATATATATGAGAATACTAGAAAATCTTTCCTTCCCTCGTAGTTCCTATGTCGGGTCAGGCAAGCTAGTATCAAGTAAGCTAAGCGGAAGTACTATTTATTCTCAAGCTATGCTATGTAGGGTTAGCCAGTGAAAACTGCGATATAAGGCTATGACTCTTTCCTCGTCCCCTAGGAAAGGCTGATTAGTCTTTTCGTTGCTAGGCGTACTAGCATGTTAAGTTAATGGTAGCATAGTCTTGGAGGAAGAAAGCCTTGTATAGAGAGTGCTTTTATCTTATCAACCAAGCAAGCTCTTGTTGCGCTTAAGCCAGGAGAAAGAAAGTGATTTGTTGCATCTTTTTCTTTTTAGTCTTTTCTTTTTCTCTTCCGGGAGAAAGCGTACAGCTGATGAACTAGACTATATCTTCTTAGTGCTACTACTGTCATTGGCAGTGTCTTTCCATCTATTGGGAGTGCCTTTAGAGCCATTGGAAGAAAGCTTGCAGCAAGTGAGTTTGAAAGCTGTCTTTTAAAGGGATTTCAAGCCCATGTGAATGCTCTTTTTTAATAGTTAGAAGGGTTAGAGTGCTATGCGTTAACCCATTCCTTCCTAAGCTAAGAAAAGAAGCTAACGATCTAAAAGTCCAAAGCAAAGGAGTATACCGATCATAAGAATTAACAGGCTCGCTCGCTGCATCCTTCTTTCTTTTAAGAGTTCTTTCGAAGCCCTTTCGACCGAAGTAAGGACCGGGCAACGATGTCCAATAGCTAGATCCAAAGAAAGAGAGAAAAGGGGCAAGACAATCTTCGATTGCTCAACTGCTTCACTGGTCCTCCTTCCTTTGACTATGTCGTAGCAAACAAAGAGACCACTCCCATCAAAGCCTTCCCCGGCTGCCGGTTAGAGCAAAGACCTTTCTCCGTAAGTTTCTTCTGTGGCTGATACACATGCACGGCACACTGGCTATATTGAAAAAGCTGCTTAGATAGAGCTTTCGAAGGCACTGAGGAGTGGTTGGGCTGGGTTAAGCTCTTCGGGCAAGTCAACCTTTGTAGGGCTCTGAAGAGACTGATTGATATAGCATCTCACTAGCTGACTTTGAACTCTTTGTTTGCGCTTAGTAAGCAATGAGATAAGGGAGCTACTCCAGATCTTATAGGTTACAGTAGTCCCTTTCCTTACGGTTTGTTTTATTTGATTTCGGAATCACGTATGAAAGCTTTATCCGGGATTACTTATTGCTGTCAGCAGTTAAGGGACAAAGGGAAGGTGACGAAGGTAATGCAGTCAAGCCGTCAAGCTGAGGGTTCCAGATGAGAGATTCGCTTCGTCGCAGCTTCTTATAGAAGGCTACACGAAGGGTCTTTTCAACCCTCTACCTGTTGTACGAGCCTCTTCTCGTGTAAGGTATGCTCAACCTATCAGCCATCATTCCCTTTCGCTTCGTACACTATGCTCGAGCTCTTTCAGAACCTTTTTCGGCTTCGGGAAGAGCTCCATCCATGTACACCTAATGAGTAAAGAGTTCGGAGTTAGGGCTTACAGGCAGCTCCGAGTTCTTGAGTTCTTAAGGAGAGGAAAGGTAAGTTGATGCTGACCTTCTTAACTTAAGTAGCAGTGTCGGAGCCCTAGAGGAATTGCTTTCGAAATTCTTCTAGTTCGACGGGAGCCATCAGGTGAGGTAAATCTTCTTAGAACAAAGATAAGATATAGTCAGTGTGCCGGGAGTGAAAAGGTCAAGATGAAATATGTAGGTTCAGAAAAGTCTGGTAAAATCATTAACGAAGACTAAGACTGATGAGGACTGAGGGATCTTTCGTTGTAATCGGTCAGACTAGAAAAGAAAGAAATCGAAATATCGTATCGTAGAATTGAAATTGATTAACGAGTAGTGATCTGAGATATGTCTATATACCTTTTCTCTTATGCTGTTAATGTTCTATTCTCTCAACTATGTTTCATAGCTGGAGTTGGATCTCTCTCTTACTCGCTTCAGTCTTTGCTTAGAAGGTAAGATATTTCAAAATTCTATAACCAATGATGGATTGAACTTGTAACTATGCCAAGACGAAGGTAGTTGACTTCTGAAAGAGAGATTTGTTTGACATCACTTTTTTTGTATTGGAACAGGTTCTCTTTCATCCCTCTTAAAAGAGCCCACATTTGAACCAGAAAAACTTTAGCTGAAACAATTTTAGAATATTAACCGAGGCTGCTGGGCACCTTGTCTCAGTCGCAGTTTCAGACCTATCCTTGCTTGGTATCTCCCTTTCCCTAGTTATTCAAACAGTGGGATCCTGTCTTATCGGTCTCCTCCCTCTATCTATTCCTTTTGATTGTCCCCGTGTGAGTATGCCCTATATGAGTAGTCCTTTCCGGAAGGAAAGTCAAAGGATTCATTCATTCACAGATGAGCCGGAATAAGGCAAGGCTATAGTAAGTGTTCCGCGAGTGAGATGAAAGATAAGTGCCTTAGCGATGACAGACCAAGTCCACTCTTTTATCTTTTGCCTATAAGTGAGTCATTGATACCGATCCCCACTAGGGAATAAATAGGTTTGATGTTCTGGCTTTCTTTGATTGTACCCCATCCATGAAGGACATGCCCCGCTGTATTGTCAATCAAGATGTAAATATGTGGCAAAGGTTAATTCTTTTTCTTTTTTACCACTTACTTACTATCATTTTGGACAAATCATCTATATTTTCTATTTTAATAAATTATAAAGAAGAAATTTTATTCTAAGTTCTCTACGCTTCAATGGTCCCCTAATAGAATCTGTTCAGGATTTCTCCAAAATGCCTTTATACCCGTCGAAGAGAATAGACGATGCAGGTCATTAAGTGGGAGTTTTTTTAAGGCATTCCTTTCCCGTCCTGAGCAAGCCTCTTTTCATTCTAGCGGTCAGTCTGTAAGTGAAACAAAAGTCCTTCCCTCTTTATTTCCATCCGATCAGCCAGTTGCAGAAGAAGCTCAGCTTAAAGCCAGTTAGACCAATAAATACTGTTCTAAAAGTTCTTTAGATGGCAGTTGCTAACCATAGAGTTGAATTGATAAGGTAAGGCAATTTGAAAGTTCTCTTTGGAGTTTACTTAACATCAAGTTCCTGCAAACTAGGTTAAGAAATCCTGTGGGCAAGCCAGTGAGAGGTCTTTCATGGACTAGATCCCAGCAGATAGCGAGATTATGACTTCAAAAGTCACGTTTAATGATTCATATTCTTCCATATAATGATCAGAAAAGGCGCTAGACAGCTAGATAGAGGCCTTCAGAAATAAATGAAAAATCCTCTGGCAAAGGTAATAGCTAGAAAGGGATTTTGAACGAGCTAACCGAGGTTTGACACCACCTTCAATCAACTGTGATGTAAGGTAAGGACAATTCGGTATTGCTTTCCAGGTTGGTTCCCAAGTCAGACCTTGGTGAAGAGGTATACGTGAGGTCCCTGGTACGTACCACGTGATCAAGGAAGGAAGCCTTTCCCTACCATGGATACGACCTTCTCAGTAGACCGCCAAGGTGAGACTATTGAATCAAAGGTAGACAGCCTAAGAGGCTTCATTCCAAGGGGCAAACAGTAGTTTATTCAAGAAGATCTGGGCCAGGCCAAGAAGCAGAAGACTTTACCGAAATCAAGATTTTTTCTATTAGTAAGAGAATCTCAGAAGCTAAGCTTTGAAAAGGCACTGCTCTAACCGGCGTATGTGCCTAGATTAGGACTAGCTGCTTAACCGGCCACTTTACTCTTTTCTATCCCTATGGGAAGCATGAAGGAATTCTTCTATGACTCATGGCTCAAGGCCATGGATCACTCTTACTATAGATAAATCCTTTAATTGAACTCCTCGGACTAAAACCTGTCCTACACCCATGGACTATACACTACATACTTGATTGACTGGCTTAGTAGACCGACACCAATGTGCTAATTATTTTCTTGGTAATGGTATGTTTTGTACGTGGATACCACGAGGTTTAGTAATAGATATGGAACAACAGACTAAAAGTCTTGAACGTTCTACGAGGACCGATCTATCTTCTGCTGTAAATGCAACTACTGGTTCATTGATAGTGTACACCCTTACCAAGGATGAAATGCCAGATTGAACTGATACTGTTGGCCAATCAAGGCAATCATCAGCCTACGAGGTCTAGGGAATGAAAGTCTTATAGAGGAGACTGGCTTCGTAAGTTAAGTAAAGTAAATGAATTAGAGATAGATAGCTCGGAGAAGCTGGAGAGGTGAATGAGTTACCAGCTACATAAACTATTCACTCTGATGCTACACCATTTCCTGCTTATCTTTGTGCCGATATTGGAACTATTTCATATGTAGATTCCCTTTCTGGTATTGAACCAGTAACAAGATCCTCCCTTTCCGATGGAGATTCGTTGACTGCTAGAGCAAGAGGACCTTTCCTACCTTCTGATACAGCTTTCACTGCTACGGCTATTGGCTTTAGCTCTACTATGGCATTCCCTGTAGTTCTTGGAGTAACTAAAACTCGAACTCCTGTTACGGCTTATGCCGGCTATAGACTACGCCTCTATTCATCCTTCGTTCGTGATCACTCGCCTATAGGTAAGTAAAGAAGGGATTCTATCGTATTCCGATACTGCTACGAGCTGTCTTAACTCCACTTACTTCTAGGCCATTAGCTCAGTAGCTCAGTAACTCCATTCTCTTATACCAGCCTTACCTCAATTCAATTCCCTTCTTCGCCTCAACAGCTAAAGCATCCCTTTATGCAGCTCCTGGAACAGCCGAAGAATCTGGAGTTTATGACTCCGGCAGGAGAGGATCTTTATAGCTCAGCTGGAGTGGATTATTCTACTATTTTTCAGTTACTTCCGCTACTGATAAACCTTTTCCAGTTGAATTAAGAGGACTTTCCGATACAGCAACTAAAGAAAGAACAGCTGGTGAATGCCTGACCGGTGAAGCCTTTACAACGGCAACTTCCGAGACTTATTCAGCTCCTGCTAAACCATTCGTTACCCCTCCTTCTGTGAAAGTCTTTCTGGCTGGCATAAGAACCTGTCGGAGTCCTCTTACTGTAGATGGCAAGGAATCAGCTATGGAATTTCCTCTTGTTGGACGGAGTTGAAGAGGGAAATCTTTGACTTGATGCCTCCCCTTCCTACTACTCGCGCTAAACCATCTCCCGACAGAGAAAGTCCTACTATAAGTCTTGAATTGACTACTCTAAACCTGTTCGTGGAATTACTTTCATTTTAAGTGAAATCTGGCGGATCCCTCCCTTCTACGTGTGATTTTCTTGCCCTAGTTTCGATAGCTCAGCCCTTGTAAAGGCTTCATGCCCAGAATCCGATAGTGGAACTGGAATTGCCTTCTCTATCCACTGGTACTCCTCCTTCAGATGGCCTGCTTTCTGCACCTATTTCATTGCCTTCTTCGATGCCATCAGCCGGTTTCACCTTCCGTTGTTGATTCCTCTTCCGGGACTCCTACTTAAGGCTCCCCTTTATGATGTCACCTGGAGTAGAAGAATATGGAAAGGTTTCGAGGCCTACTATAGATGGTAAGCTAGAAGCCTCCTAGTTAGGGCTCTTCCCCAGCTTATAGAATTGGAAGTTTCCGGACCCTGTATTTCCATCATCCGATACTCTGACTTCTCCTAGTGGATCACTGTTATAGGCATCTATCCACTTTGACTATAGCTATGGCTATCTTCACTCACTCCTTTATCGGAATCTTCCTTTACTCCATTTCCATTACTATGAAAGCATAGAATATCGATAGATCTGTCCTATCAAGGTTACAATACCTACTATCTACTACTCTCTATAAGGTTACTCCTTTACCCTATTTATCAAAGATATAGCGGAGTGCTTATCTTCTTCGTGAACTATGAGTTACTTCACTTGCATAAAGGAAAGGGAAGAACTGGTCTTTCAGGGTGAATCACCCCGACGGGTCAATGCTTTGGATTCAGCCCTTCTTATGGACTTCCCCTGTCTCAGTTCATGTCTAACTGGCACCTAGGGGGAACCCGGCCTTTCATCATTCCATTCCTTACCATCTTTCGGTAGCAGCATCCGGAGCAAGAACTGGTAGTCTCCCATGGTCCAGGGGCCTTCGTTCCCTCTTAAGTAGATAGGCCGGTCTATTTCGCTACAACCAGGAAGCTTTGACGGAAGTCCCATATCTGAGTCGCCGGAGATGCAAGTCTCCCATTGGTTCGAAGAAAACCAGAAATGGGCGGGATCTTTCATCGATAGCTATTCATTTTAGTCTTCGGGTAGCATTGCTTGGCATCGGTCTATCGTAGTCCCCATTGCACCGCTAGATAAGAGGTTAGAATCTAAATCATGACAGTAGCGGAAATAGACACCAAAAGTAAATTCCAAGGATCAAAGGCACTCGAGGCTGGCAACTAACCCCTCCTCGGAGGGTCGGGCGGTTGCAACTCCTGGGCTAGGACTACTATGTCCACCCAAAAGCTCTAATTCTCGGACAAGCCCGAAAGCAATCGGAATTTTTAGATTCGATCCGTTAGGTTCTACTCTTTTCTTCTTTAGGTGGCGTATCATAAGATATCAGCCATCCAAATGATTCTCTTAGGTTCTTAGTAGCAATCGTTGACCATATTTCCATTTAAAATAATCCAATGCGCGGAAAAAGGTGTGTCCCCCATTCAAATTTTGGAGTGATCATATAGATCTTCCACTCGACGGAATACCTTCAAAGTAAAATCCCTATAGGTTTTGGATCTTCACCCCCCTCCAGCGGGGGCTCTCGCGCCTTTGGCTCGAGCTACTTTTGCTTCCGGGAACAGATATCTTGCAATCTCTTCCAAAAAGCAAGCCATACGCAGTTCAACTTTCTCTCTCATTACATATCAACAATTCATAAAAATAACTTAAATTTATTTTAAACTTGGGAATTTCCCAATTCTTGCAGGTTGGCTATGAATTTATCCCAAATGGAACAGCGGGTAGTTCCGAAGTCGCGTCTTAAAGTTTTGAAATGCGACAGACGACTGTCTATGTCATGTTCCCAGGCGTCATAGAGAGCAAGGCTGAGTGCACGGGTCACATCCTTCGAATCCTCTCTTTCATCGAGATTGGTCTTCAGTCTTCCGAAAAAAGGTCGAAATTTTCGTAGAAAAGTCGATTCGACCGCGTTTGGATCTCAATTTGCCTGCTCCTGAGTCGGCGGAGGGGGATCCGAACGACAAAAGGCGGGCGGTCTGATGGAGCTGATTAGATCCACAACCGATATGCGCCAACCCTAACCTGCTTCAAAGCATGCCAGCCAGTCAATCCTTAATACTTAATAAAGGTCTTGGCCAATAACGATTAAGGAGATATGAATAGGTTAACCTCCGGTACACTAGCTCCCGAAAGTAAGCTTCTTAGCCAACAATAAAGCCTTAGATTCATTAATATAGAGATGTGAAAGAAGTAGCTCACCTAATAGGAACTAGTTGAAGATGTCTGAAAGCTAGCCTGCAAAGCAGGCACGGTCTTGGGGGAATTCCATCCCAAAAGCACCACTCCTTTAAAGGGGATGAACACTAGTTGCTCTAGAAGTCGCTCGCCTAAGAGGATCGATGTAATTGAGCTCGACTGATAAAGGAGAGGAAGTACTTGGACAGTGACAGCAGCTCCAATGCGAACCGCAACGGCTTCTCTTTCTTCTTAATCTGTCACTCTAGCTAAAGAAGATAAATTTCTTTGCTCATGCATGGACAAATTCTCCAATCTCGCTCGGCTCGTAGGGCGTCATTTCGGTTTTTTGAGATTGAGGATGCCTTATTGAAATAATTTATACTCTTGCTTCCTGATCTCACATCTTTTTTAAAGCAGTCAATTTTATCTATCTGAGAGGGTGTCTTACTTATGCACGGGAGTGAATGATGAGAATATTGGAAGACGTCTTTCTCTTTCTCCCAGGGATGAAGCTGCTTTGGTTAGTACTAATGAGGCTGCCCAGGTAAGGTATGAGTCTCGATACAATAATTGTTGTAAAAATCTTCTACGTGGTATTGCAAAGGCTTACACGATCTAAACTGATTGATCAGTTCAGGATGGTCCACTTTAGGGATCGGAGTGATGAAGGTTTGGTTCATATGTGGTGCACAGAAGGTGCTAGCAAAGCTATTCTTATTTGGTCACAAAAAGATTTACTAATGATGTCCCAATAGGTCTGATATAATATGGTTTTCAGACCTGATGGTTAAGGAGCCTTGTAGGCTTGAATCTTTCAAACTGCAGCTTTGATATCCTTGAACAGAGCGAGCAAGGGGAAGTTTCTCGACCTTATGGATAGGATGAAAGAAAGGTTCTTTCAAGGTTGGTTCCGTAAATCCCGGGTTTTATAGGATGCCATCGCATATTGAAGTTCCTCTCTTTGTACTCACTCTTACTTCTCTTCTATCTGCCTTCTTTTATCTTGTTCCCCTTATTCCCATTGATTCTATTGAAAAGTATGAAATTATTAGATAGAATAGAGATGCGATCGCCTAAGTCACTCTAGTTGGATTCTTACTTCTAATCCAGCTTCTTTCGTAGTAGATCGAGCCATGTAAGTAGTTCTAAAGACTGATGCATATTCCGAACAAAAGAAAGGGCAGAGCTATCTTCTATTGAAAGCTGTCCAATAAGAGCGCATTCGCTTCCTCCTCGTACATTTATATTATATGCTTGAATGTGTCGGCAATCTGGCATTTTGGCCTTAACTTAATTAAAATTAAAGAAGGATGACTAGTTACTCTAATTATTCATACCGGGAATTTTTTCTCTATCTACGAAGAGCAGACATGTGTGGGACTTTAGGACAAGACTCCGTAAGACCTTTCGTTTAATATGCCTTTTGTTTACGACGAATAGGAATAGGTTCTTTTCAGGTTTGACATAATAGGGTAATTCGTCGAATTGGAATCGGATCTAACATGTGCAGCCTAAGCTGACTTCTCTTGGCTCCCGACGGGATTGTCTAGTCAGTCCTAAAGCTAACCAGTTTACTTACTATTGTATAACGGGAAAAGCTCCAACCTATAAAAGTAAAAGGAAGAAACTGCACCACTCCTACCTACTCCGTATGATTTATTTTTGCATGGTCCAACTCCTCGTCTTACCCATGAGGCTACTACTCGACTCGGGATATTCATACTGTTCTGCCCAAGCTTTGAACTTACTGTATTTGGATTGAACCTTGAAAAACTCCCAGGGGGTAGGAGACAACCCTACCTGCCGACCCGTAAGGCCGATCTATGAGGGCAGGTCAATTCTATCTCTATCCCAGGTAAAGTACAAGAAGTCTCGTCTCGAAAGGGAATTCTTTGACCGGAATTTTCCTTGAAGGTAAAAAGAGCTATAGCTCTCGCTTCTAACAAAAAGAAAGCTAAATATGAATAGGAGAAAGGGGTGTAGGATTGGTAAGCTTTGCCGGAAAGAAGCTACTCGACTAATTCAGGAGGCTACTAGCGGCGAAGTTTGCTTCGGAGCGTGCTCTTGCGTTAAGCGGAAAAGGGGGCCTAGTCACAGCGCAAAGGAACAGCGGAATCTAAGCCCACACCAGATAGGGAAAAACTAGGACTAAATCTTTCGTCAACCACTTGATTCGCTTATCTGTTTATCCAGACAGTTAACCTTTAGGGCATATGACTAGTAAGGTCAATAAACCTATCGTATGCAACAATAATAAAATTTGCAGACTATGAAAAGAATTTGTTCTCATCTACGTCTCTTTCAATCATGGGCTTTGAAGAGAGTTATTCCGATCATTGCGTAAGCCGAGCCGGGCTTGCAACAGAATGAATCTGCTGAGACGTCAAAAGAAGCAGAGAAAGGAATTGCTACTTGAACTAGAAGCATACTCCTTATATAAGAGTGATTCATGTGCGCATTCCGTAGGCAAGGAAAGAGACTTAAGGCATACCTATGTGGTTAACATTGAGGCGCCTTCGAGCTAATCCAACTTCACTCTTTCTTTCTCAGCTATTGAATGCTGCTATCTTCCTAAACAGGAAAGGGGGGAAGAGCTGCTAAAGCATATTCCCGTCGTCGATAAATCGATTCCAACCTCGGCTCAGGAGCTTCCTTAAGCCATATCCTTACTACCAATAGCACGGATTCTGAACAGCAAAGCCCGGTACCTCTCTTCGACTATAAATTCTTCCAACAGCTAAATCTGGTGGGGGCATTTGGCTTTGGATCCTTCCTAAATGAAAGAATTTTCCTCGAGCCGGGAACGAGTGATCTGAAGGAAGCACAGAGAAGGAGAAGCTGAATTGAGCTCAAATGCAGAAGTGGCAAGCCCCTACCAATTCAAAAGCAGCAAAGGATGGAATGAAACTGGATACTTTAACTGACAGAGTGCATGTACATCAGATTTCTCCAAAGAAATGTTGAGCTGCAGCAGATCAAGCTATGGCTATAATGAGGAACATTAACCAGCAGCAGAGAAAACAGGGAGAAAGAAGACTAAGAATCCTAGTGCGTCATGTAGTTAGTCATTGCGCTAATACGGCTTCATACGAAGACTGCTTTTACACGAGCTCCTTTAAACGACTTGCCTTAGACGAACTGCCTTTATACGGCTTTGGGCTTCTACTCCTAGTGGTGCAGTCATTCATCACGTCGTAGTGAAGTCAGTTTGGAAAGCTCTAAGTTCTCCACTTCCTGAAATGAAAAATGCAGCTGTGTTGGATCTCTTACTCTCCAAGCTAACTAATATGGAAAGGGAACTTGCTTTCCCGTGTCATTCCCTTTGATTGCTAGTAATAAGGTAAGTAGCTTCCTTGTGGATAGCCTTCGCTTCCCTTCGACGATGTAGTTTTCTTTGCACCCTCTTTGCTTTGGTCTCTTTCATTAAAGCTTAGGAAAGTCGCCCTTCTTTCCCATGCTGATTCGTAAGTGGCTAATCCATTCCGGATAGAGATCCCGGTTCATTCCTTTTTGCAGCAATGTTGGGCTTTTTGATATCCAGCCCTTTCAGCCTTTCTTGCTTAGATCTTTTCTGGTAACTGCCTCGTAACTGCATTACTATAGTGCTTTCCCTTTCATTTAGAAGTTATCCTTTTCTCTCTTCCTTTCTTTAGAGCAGAAAAGGAAGGCAGAAAGGTTCTGAAAGACTCACACCCATAGGCATACCCGAACTACTCTCATTTCTTGCTCTCTATCCTTTTATTCATCAAAGCTCATCCAAAGGAATAGAACTGGAGGGCGAACTTCCCATCTGTTCCGTCTCAATGTGACCATCGATAGCTTTCTCTATTGAAATGTAATCCAGTTCCGGCTTGCTGTTCAAAGGGTAAAAGGACATAGGAAAGGGAATAGGTTAGAGACAGAGGTTAGGGACGATTACGAGTGCCTGTTCTGTTCTGGTTCTTATGAGTAGGAGAAGAGGAGATTAGTAGCCCGAGTGAGAACTCCCAAGCCGAATCTGTGCTCTTTCAGTAGTCTTGGTAAATATCCTTTCTCCCTTCCTAACCTAACCTTGTGTTTCCCGCGGCTAGGCAGCTCTTTGGACTTTTTCAAACTTAGCGAACTGAAACATCTGAGTAGCTAAAGGAAGGGAAATCAACCGAGACCCGTTAGTAGCGGCGAGCGAGAGCGGATTGGGGTTTGAAGAAAACAAAGACGAAGCTTCGTTCCTCAGCAAAGTGTTCACTTATTTTTCGCCAGAAGAAGCCCGAAATAGCCAATCTCAAGCTCGCATACAAACAATCTTTTAATCGAAGCTAGGGGTCGAAAAAAAAAATTCGCATTGCCTCGTCCTCTTGAATAGGCATCGGTATTGGAACCGGCAATCTTAAGAAATAGAAAAAAATCGGTCTTGAAAGTCCTTCTCGCAATCATCAATCCATCGCTAGCTGCTAGTGATATTGATGTAAGTCCAATATTCTGCTTAGACCGTGCAGTGCAAGCAAATACAAATATTTTACCTATGGTTTATTTAGCCGTTCAGTTACACTAGTTAATGTGTGAAGAAAGATGCTTCACTTCGCTCTCTTCTTACTGGTTTTGAATCATCTACGCAATTTCTATATTTCCCCGCCCTACCAGCTTCACCATACTGTATTTTGCTTCGGCCTGTTCTCGATTCAGCTTCCCAAAAGAAAGATGTCTTATGCTTCCTCTGCTCTGATCTTGGCTCAACAAATCCGGCCGTGGAACTTGCTTTCATGAGTGAAGGATAAGGAGCGGCTACATCAATGTCCCTGTGGAAGCTAGAAGGAAGTACTCTATAAGGAAGATTGATTCTCGGCGGAAAAGAGGGGACAAGCTCTATGCTTAGCCTACCTCGTAAGAAGAACCCTCAAAAAACTAATAAGGAACCGGATAACTTTCTATATTATGCTAATAGAAAGTAAAGTTATGATGATCTCTTTTCGTTTACTGAAAGCTGTGTACCGAGTGACTACCCAATGGGAAAGAGAAAGGTTACTTCCGCATCCAAGGATAATATAGATTCAAAAAGCTACTAAAATCGCGTACGCGTATATTATATAGTATAGACTCAAGCCGCTCCAATCTTCTATCGCAAGTCCTTCTTCACTGGAAGGATGGAACCCTGATTGGTATGCCAACCTTTTCTCTGGACTGGATAGGTTGACCTATTGGAAGGAACTGGTTGCCGGGCTTGTTACCATGTCTCCCGAGTGATGATCTCCTCAGTACATATGGCGCAAGACGTGATTCCACATCTCTAGTGCCGCCCGGCTGGTACTCTTTATCTAAGAAGCTCCACCCAAAGGTCCTCATAGAGCTCTAATCTTGGAAGGCACCGATCAAGTCCTAAGTAGTCGAAGTAAGAATGAAGGGTCAAACGAGAAACTCCTCTAGTCGGGGTTTGGGAAGTGCCTTTGCCCCCGTTCCCAATCGTTGACGCTGACCATCAAGTAGTGCGCGGCCTTTAGATTCTTATTCTCTAGGAAGATTTCGCGGCTGCTCTCAATCTCACTTAGTACTTCCATTCTTTTGAGCCGCTTTTGTTTAACATGGGCCCTCCCCTCCCTCCGGACCGACAAGACCCCAGACCTAACGAGAGATCTCTCTCTCTTCTCTCTTGCCCTTCACCGCGTCAGAGGTCTTTCTCAAAGAAAGACCAAGATAGAAGGAAGAATCGTCGTGATTTATGACTTGGGAAAGCCCACAAACCCCCTTTCCCTTCCCCGTCCAGCGGGGGCCTCGCTTCGCCTTTTGGCTCGAGCTACTTCTGATTCCGGGAACAGATAACTTGCTGCCCAAGTCTACCTCCCAAAAAGCAAGCCATACGCAATTCAACTACCAACCTCTACGCGGGGGATCCCTTATCCCCGTGGAGTACTGATCTACTTTAAAAATGAATTATTATTCTCGTACTTATTATCTTCGGATTCAATTAAGTCAAAGTTTTTTCCCGCCCCGTCCATCTTGGATGTGACTTTGGGCATCTTTGACTTCATTGAATATGGAATTCGTGGCGGGGGTTTTTTCTTTTTTAGAGACAGGTAACTCTTTTTTCATTTCCATTAGTAATTCGAATCTTCCACCCGGCGTTTCACCTCAAAGTCGGATTCCACAGCTTTTAGTACTTCTGTTACTTTCTGCCCTTCCGCCAGATCTCCCTTTCTTTGTTGTAAGTTTTCCAGAATTAGCTCCTGGGAGCGCTCCTCTAAGCCGGAAGGCGGAGATCTGTCTCCGGAGCCGGAAACTCATCAGTCGTTTTAAGTAGGAATCGAAGTAAATGCTTGGTTGTTTAGTCCTACAAGGGGGGAAGTCATTTCAATCTAAAGATATATAAGCCAGGCTTGTCGACTGAGTCAGGAATGGACCAAGACCAGCTTTGAGTCTCAGTCTTCTTCTGTTAATGATTCACCGGGACGTTCTGAGTCATAGGACTTGCTCTTCGATCTGAGAGATCTGCCTTTCCTTTTCTTTTCTTTTGAGGCCTTTTCGTCTAAACCAGCGGAAGAACTCATTCCCTAACCAGAGGACAACCGAGGTGTTCGGAGAGCCTAGGCCGGGCATTTATCTTCGTCCTGCATCTGATTGAGAGCCTGAAAAGGGAAAGAAGTAATTAGGTAGGGGGAACCACCGGAAACTCATTAAGAGGTCAGTCAGTCTTATAATCATCTAAGTCAGTAGGAGTTGGGAAGTTATCAAAGGAGACAGAGTCAACAAGTATCGATCTTTCTTCTTAGCCAACAGGATGATCTACGTCTACATCTACATCCACGTCTGAGGCAGGAGACTTTGTTGAGCCCTGATCAGTACGCTTTTATTTAAGTCAATGTCCAAGCCTAAAAAAACGGTTTCCAAGTGGATTCAGGAAGAAAACATTATTTTATTGTACGTTATTTTTTATTTCAATAGTGCAATTTCAAAAAGAAAAGGAAAAAGATGCTTGTACGCACATTAGATTTTCTAACTCAATTGATCCTACTGTGTCTAGATCAGGGTTCCCGTTTAAGAAAGCTGTGTTAGCTTTCTATTGGCTCCCATCTTACTTAACGGGGCCCTTAGTTGAATACCGATCAAAATTGTGTGAAAATTTTTAACTTTTCCAATAGAGACTTATTAGTTATGTTAAATACCCCGAAAAGTCCTCATTTACCCCGGCAGGCAAGCTCCGCAGCGAAAGGAATGAAATCCGTCTATCTCAATCAGTTGAATTAATGAAAAGGGTCGTGAAAGGTGATCAAATCAGTTTACCTTCTAAGAAGCGTTATGCTTAACACATGCAAGCAAAAATCGAATACTTAGATGGAGGAGGTAGTAAGCAAAACTTTCTACGCTACGATCTTGCTTCTGAAATTTCTAGTTCCCTTGAAAACAACCTATTTATATAGGAATTTAAGTAATAGTCTAGTCCTCTGTGCCTGCTTTATGCTGACGAGAAAAGTCCCCTGCATCGAATATGGGTAAGGGTGGAGGAAGATTTAGAGGAAGAAGGATTGATATTAGACCGAGTTGTAATAAAGGCAGGTCGAACAGCAGAAAGAGGCAGGGGCAATTCTACTCCTGTAAGCTCATGTCATGTCTCCGTGGCTCCTGCTTTCAGAGGTGGAGGCATCCACCCTTTATCGGTGGGCAGTTGCCTATTGATGAAGAACTACTATTGCTAGCTAGGGGATTCATGCTCCTATAAGCAGAAGTCGAGTGCTCATCGAAACAAAGCAGAGGACTCACTCAATTTTCTTACTACACGGTTTTCAATAAGAAGAATCTGGGAATTCAGAGGTGGATTCTTTGGCTGATGGTTGAGAAACCTGAGATGGGAGAGCAGCAAGCCAAAAGCTCATATCCGGCAATCTCCGACACAGGGATCGGAATGAATTTCTTCTCTTCCGCGGTAATATCAGATAAAGGTGGTAGGCCTACTCTAATCTTCTTGATCTTTGGGCAAGCACTAAGGTAAGCAAGTGGGCAAAAGGTAATAGGGATGCCAGCATTCAAGTAGGAAAGCCATCCGGGGAAAGGACCTAAGCTAGTTCTGTTCCATCCCGTGCTCGTTCCCTGTTGCTTAATTTCTCGTTCTTTGCTCTATCAAAGCAGTCCTTCCTCTTTAATCGTTGTATTCCCTGTCTCTATCTTTCCGGACCAGTGAGAACGACTCTTGGGTGCATATAGATGAAACTGATTTTCACTGCAGCTTTTCTTTTTCTTTATCGGCTTATTGAGTGGATGTATTTGTATCCAATCAACATATCTTGAAGCACTGAAGCTCGTGAAGCAAAACAACCGAAAGAGAAAGAAATTAATTTCTAGCGTAAGGCAACTCGTGCTACCTATGCTGCTCTTGCTCTGATTAGAACAATGAAGATAGTCTAGCTTGTATAGATGGTAAAGTCTACACATGGATTGGATCTCAAGACGAGGCTTTTTAAAAGGGGGCATGGCAGTGACTATAGCTGGGAACTTCTCCCTCCTCTTAGAGGTGGGTGGGCAAAAACTCATTTCAATGAGACGGAGATCTGCCCCAATTATCATTGCCTATTAAAGATGGAGGCGAATCAAGCAACTCTTATAGATAGATGGGATAGGAAGGAAGAACCACTGATAGCATTTGCAGCTGCTTCTTTCCGATCGATATACAAGGGGTTGGACGGTTCTTCTTTCCGTTTTTTTACGTGGCAAGAGAGGTTTATTATCCAATAGCAGGTGCTCCTTTTTGAGGGTAGGGTCTTTCTTCGAAATGGTATAGGAACAGCGGATACTACTAGGGATGGGAAAGCAGCTCCTGCGGTTTCTAACCCAATTAGTTAGTTAGGGCTTTGAAGTAGTGGGTTAGGCACGCATCCCTTGAATCGGGTGTAAGCAGTTCAAGTAGTCCGCTAATCTAAAGGAAGCAAACCAGACTAATACTATCTATTCCTATTCTATGCCCGCAATCAAAGCCTTTAGCCGGCCAGCAAAGTCAAGCTATAATGAGTTGTTTCCACGGTCTGCTATTCCGGGGAGACTTTCTTTTTGATCGGAATGAATGCAGCTGGCTTACCTTTTTCTTTTGAATCACCTAGCAAAAAAGCCTAAGCGCCTATTCTTCCATGAAAGCTGTTAGGAAGGGGGATTAGCGAGACCTCATCCTAGGAAGAAGCAGTGGAAAGTACGGAAGCAGAAAGGGAGACTAGGACAGCAAGGAGGTACTAAGTAGTAGCGGAAGAGTACGCTTGTGGAAGGGCATTTCCAATAGCATTTCACTTGGAGGGCAGTTGGCTTGGAATCATCTTCAACAATCGAAAGAAAGACTGCAGACATAAGCATTTCCCAACTTTGAATATCACCATATCCAGGTCAAGGCTCCTTAGCTGGCTGCTTCAGTTACAGAGGAGGAGGACGAGAACTGATAAAGGGACTACAACGAACGAAAGGATTGAACCAAGGGCTATTACTCTAATCCCGGGCTAAAGGGGCATTCGATGGTCTTCGAGATGGTATAGTTCCATTCCAGATTTTATAGTAGGGATCGATTGTCTTGTCTGAGGAATTACAAGTGGACGATTAAGCAAGCTTCCTTTAACGTCCTTTTTACCATCTCTGTATAGGCGTCCTTGGACGAACCGGCATCCTTTCTTTTAACTGACTTTTCTGTTCCAGTTAGGGCCACAAGACAAGCAGATCTCCGTTGGCAGGGCAGTAACCTTATTAAGTGAGCCTTCCACCAGCAAGAAAACTCTTCGCTCCTCGGAAGCAAGAAAACGGATGCGCGGAGCCTAACGCGCAACGGCTTTCGCGCTAGCGCGCTCATCCTTATGCTTGTTCCCTACAGTCGAGTGGCTTCCGCTCCTGATTCTAGCGAAAGTTCCCCCAGGGGGAGAGAAAGCTCATCTCATTACTTAGGTTGAGTTAATAGCACTATTCAGAGATCGAAGTCAAAGGATGGGAGCAAGTTCAGTGAAACGAGGGGTAAAGCCTTAAATTAAGCAAGGCAAGAAAGAGGTAAGCACTACACTTTTGTATAATAGGTTTTCTTTTCTTGTATCTAAAGAGAAAAATACACTAAGACATGATGCCACCCTTAATCGACGAGGTAGATAAATACACTAAGACATCCTCCCACCATTAATCGTCCAATACACTAACACTTGAAGCAACACACGTACTAAAGTTTATGATGCTGATATTTTAACTAAGCGAGATAATACTATATCAATGGAGCGGGAGAAAAATAAAAAATACAATAAGACTGGATAATCAGAAGAGCGGGGAAATCAGAGAGACAAGCTCCAATGCAAGAACTCCCTTTATATGAAGTTCTTCCGTACGTCTTGGATGTCCTTGAAGTCTGCGAGGAAGGGTATAATGCTTAAAAGAAAGAACCTTATTCTATATATATCCTTACTCTCAGACTTTATCATCACTCTAGAACCAGCACCAGTGATTAGATAGCGCGCTTCCTCTAGCTTGTTTAGAACCTTCCATACTGATAATGAAATAGATCTAGCTCTAGTACTAGGTCTACCCCTATTCTAGAACCTACAGCACTGGTGGGATTACTATCTCCTTGAACACTGGTTTGTTGGTAGAATGAGTCCTAAAAAAAAGGCTGGGCAGGGACTAAGAACCTTACGAGAGCACGCCTTCTTTATATATCTCGTTGGAGAAAGATCATCAAACAATGTCATAAAGAAGAAGATATGCTTGGCCTTTTCTGCTACCATTGGTTACATTTCGTAGTCGATCTTGACCTCGCTACACACATCTATCTGCCCCTTCTTTGAGGGCCCTTTTGCGTACCATTAGGAATTAGGCTTCTTGCCTGACTCTGTCTCTTGAAAGGTAGCTCTAGCCGTTGCTAGAAGGTGTATGGATTCTGACTTTGACCAGGAATGCAAACGACCTATGACCTCTGAAAAAAAAACCCATAATCTATGGGTTCTACCACATAACAATATAAATAATGGAATAAAAGCCTTCACTTCAGTAAATGTCTCGAAACCGCTTCCTCATGACTGAAAAGGCTACTCCGTGTGCAAAGAGCGAAGCCCTATCGTACGAGTGAAGCTCAAAGCAGGAATCGGCAGACTGCCTCTATCTAGATAGATTATATGGATGCTGATCTCTCTCTTTATTGGACCAAAGAGTGGCTCTCCGCGGAGTTCGTTCCGATGCCTGTCGTGCCTTGCAAGATTGAGCATGAGAGCCCATATAATCTCTGCTGCCATAACATAAAGGGGCTCATTACTCGTTTTCGTATTGGATTGGGATGGGACTATCCATACATTTCACTACTCCTTTCAGGCTTAGTTCGTAGTTTAAGGAAGGTATCGTATCCCGAGATCTATGTGAAGAGAATTCGGTGAGTGAAGATTACACCGGCCCCGTCTCCTCTTTCCTGTAGAGGAATGGATTGACCATGAGCTTACAGTGCCTTGTAGAAAGCATAGCCTCATTGTTCACTCACTTTTTTATATAAAAAAACAGCCGCTTTCACTCTCTTTTTGCTTCCTGGCTGGTATGCTTGGCTGACTTGGATCGGTTATGGCCTTCTTGTTGCCATGGAGGCTTCTTTCGATCGCTTTGTCACTGATTCTAATTTATATGGGCATACCGGATTTCTGCTTTTGTGATCAAGATGACAATCTTGACCTTGAGCTACGTTTAGGCCAGCCTGGCGCTGCTTCTGCTTCACAACATGAAGATCCACTAGTGTACAAGAGGGGAAGTACCACCTCCAACATCATGGCTGACTTAAAAAGGGTAGGTGGAGCGACTAACACCTTATCGCTAAAGGATTGGCAAAATCTCTGGGGGTTGACACAGCGACGAGATCGAACTGGACACCCAACATAATATTATTTACCAACTCTGTATAGTTGACGAAAAAACATCTTTAAAGCAAGCAAAAAGGGATCTTTTGGAAGTTTGGAAGCGGAAAGCAATTCTAACTTAAACAGAAGGAATTAGCCTAGACAGAGAACCTCGGACTAAGAATTCTTAAAGTATGGGTAGGATGAAGAAAGTAACATTAACCATAATATACCTTGCTATAGGCACGGCAGAGCCAGCTAACTCGGAGTTGCTACTAGACAGAAGAGCGCTTCGCTACTCCTTTAGAGGATCTATACACCTATAAGTAAGTAGACTAGGGAACTCACTACTCCAGCTAAGGGAAAGGAAGAGAGAACGTAGTCACACGAGTGAACGAGTTGTATACGAAAGAGAGGAATGGAATAGCTCTTCAAGGCTTTACTGCGAAAGAAGCCGCGAGGTTGGTTGTTCTGGTTAAGAAGAGTCCCTCCTTGCTATCTCTTTTTTAAACCTTTATAGAGTCACCAGCTAATCATAAAGCCCCAGGTGCGTAAGTAAGCTACCGTAGTTCCAAGTTCGTTGGATTGCCTTCCAAAGTTCTTATGACCTTGCCTGGGAGTAGTGCGCTTAGCGTCGGTCCTTCTACAGCAAAAGGTGGTCAAACCACTTGATCCATTCTTTTGACTGCGCTAGCATCATCCGATACGGCAACAGAGATTCTTCCAACTTCGCTCTCAGGGGCGAGCTTGCCAGTATGCACTGCTTGAGTTCACGGTGGATGGCTTCCCGAACCTAAGAGTGTGGTGAACGAACAATCACTGGCAATAAAGTATTGAATTCACAATGGATCAGTAACTGAAAGAAAGAACTCATCTGCGACAAGAGCAACTGCTTAACTAAGCTGAAAGCAGTCCCGTAGCGGTCAGTTGATAAGGAAAGTTTAACCCATTCCCGTTTTACTTTATGGTCGAGCGACTTTCTCTTCGATGCACCGGGAGTTCTTTCGGCATGGGCAGCAACTTCTTTTCTGCCGAGTCCTGGATGGGCGGATCTTCTTTCTCTTTCTAGCTAGGGGTCTCCCGAACAGCCTCTTCTATCAAACCGAAAGCGGACGGACATTAAGGCAGCCTTTCTTCCATTCCTCCAATCAGGCTTCGATGCATGAATCCTTCCTCCGATGAGCCAGGTTACCCTAAGATAGATAGTGGTTTTGTAAATGGGAATTTTTAAACTGACCTTCTTCTTCTCTGTATGTGTCTTATTCTTTGCATCTATTCTAAGAGCTGATATGGCATCCAATCTAGCACCCTCTTTTCTTCCTTCAAACCTTCAATCTTTCACGACCGACTTCCAGTAGCCAGTATCGTAATGAATTCTTCTCCTTGCTGACTTTGCGGGGGCTAATTCGGCTATTAAGCCTTTCGACTGGTATGAGTTCCTAAAGCAGTAAACCATGTATGAGCTTCCCCCTTGCTTTCCTGGCTTGGCCACTAGCAAGAAAGCTCATGTATTAAAATACTCCGAATATATAAAAAAAAACTCCCATTCCGCGATAAGAAAGGGATTCCCTCAATTACATAGTTAAAGACTCCCAATCCCATGTCTTCTCTTTCTATTATGTCTCCAAGCTCTTCAACCTTTGGTCGAGACTTTTGCCTGCTATTCCCTAAAAAAGAATGGAATCCGTCGTTCGCTACCTTTACTTTACAGAAGACCGATAGTTAGGAGCTGGCTTGAGAGCTGACGAAGCCTAAGTCAGGAATTTCCCTCTGGGATTGGAACTACTTTTATCTCTAAACCTTCCTTCTTCCTCTTCATAGGGCCTTTTCCCAGCAGCTACGAGGTCTATATCCCAGCTGTCCATCGGTACAAAGGATTGATGTGCTATGTTCCTAAAAAGATTTGCTTTAGCTCTAGTTTCCCCATTAGGGATCGGGCTAGATCACAAGCCTGTCACCACTTCTCTCAAAAGCTACTAATCGGGCTTTCACTTTCCTTTTCATGAGTTGGAAGTTTCACCAACCAACCTGTGAGCAGCCCGCGAGTAATTTAAGGACTAAGTCCGAAGCACTGAATGAGACTTAGAAGGCCGGCCTTCTTCCAGCAAGGGAATGGAGGCAGACGTTCAAGAAGTCATGACATTAGATCTCACCCACTTATCTTATGTCTTCGAGGGCATTGATGAAAGGGCACAAGAGGCCAATGAAAAGAAAAAATAGCTCATCATAGACATACGATCTCTCTTAGTAGCGAGAAGAGGTCAGGCTATGCCTAATAGTTAATAGGTAGCACTAGACCCTGTCATTGGATTCTTTATCTATCATCCGATCTCACACCATCTCTGAGCCCAACCGGAGGAGAGGGAAGAGTCTTTTATCTTATCTGATGTTTTTCTTCTGTGGAATGCTTCACTCTAACATCGGGTTCAAGACTGTAAGGGCTGGCAACCCCGTTAGAAGATAAAGTAGAGTAGCGAGCAGCAGCTTCGTCTTCTGCCGCTGGATAGAATGAACCCATGTCAACAGCAGTAAGGAATAGACTCAGTCATTTACCCTAAAAACTTATTTTCATAATAGTAGGAGGAGTAGGAGACTTGTTGCATTAGATAGATAGAGAGAATCCTATCTTCTTGAAGAAGCCAATAAGATCGAATCGTTTGTACACTTTTCTGCTCTTTGACGGCCTTAGGCTGAAGGAAGAGACTAAAGCCGATAATTCATCAAGAAATTAGGAGAGTTTTAAAGCTTTGACTTCAGGACACGGCTTCTTCCAGTTCGACTTTTTTGTCTTTGCAGCAAGTCTGGGCGCTGGTCCTATCAAAGAAAGAGGATTGATATGGTCCGGATTAGAGGTTGAAAAAGTGGGGTTTGGGGCCTTATGCCGGGTTGGGAAAGCAAATACTGATTTTCCATTCGTACTCGTTCACTTTCAAAGGCGCCAGCCGTTGACTAGCCAACAGAAAGACATTTATAAAGAAGCCAAAGCGACGTACCTACCGAATTCCACGACTTCGCCAGCCAAGCATTATGTTCCAACACCGGCCAAACTCCATTCGATTCGAACTGGAAGAGGAGCCGCAACAGACCAAGCAAGGGATTTACCCCAACAGAAGAAAGCCCAGATATCTGAATTGAGCACTCGTACTTCGCTACTTTTCCAGATGCAGAACAAAGGGCCGTGCGAGTTAGATTCAATTCATTTTCCGACCTTAACCACCACTCTATAAATAGAAAAGAGGGTGTCTTCCCCTTAAGAGTAGTTTAGTGCGAATGCGGTTGATATGGCTATTCCATAAAGACTTGTTTGTCTTGCACCTCAATAGTTTTATCTACGGAACCAATTGGTTACCACTGAGGCGTATATTCGGCACTTCGACGCCACCGCGGGTTTTCAAAAACCCCCTTTGGACGATGGTTTTTCGATTCTCTCTCTCTCGCTTGAAGAATGGCATGAACGGGCGCCTGTCTTCGATCAATAGGAAGACTGTAAATGCTTATTCTACGATATTAGTAGCAGATCTTTCCCCAATCCCAAAACTATAAATAGCTTAATAAAAGAGAACTGGTAGCCTTCTTTCAATCGAAAGGAGGGTAGAGCAGCAGCGGTGACACATATGCCAACAAGGGGAAAAGCAGAACTAGAAAGCTCTTTGTAAGGAAAGCTCAGTTCCCCAGAGAAGACCTGTACTTAACATATGCCGAATCCAACCCCTGTTGATGGTTAAGTAGGAGATAAGAGCGCTTCCCTTTCATCGGTGCGTTGGCTGCACTCCCTGACTAGTAAACTGACGAAGAGACAGGCCCCTTCTCCTAATAGTCTTAGAAAGAGACAGGAAAGACTTTTAAGACAAGAACCGGAGGCGATCAGCTCAACGGAAAGAGAGGGCAAGCGGTGCTTTACCTCCTAACACTCATAACACTCCTTCCATAAGCTAACCAGCATACTTTCTATGTTGAATAGAAGGCAGGTCTCTTTCTTTTTGAATGAACTAAACCACCCCTCAACGCAAAGCAAGAGAGGCTAGCGAATAAGCAGACGAGGACTCTACTACCCAACCTAAAGTCCCAGCTAGCAAGTCAAAGTCTTCGTTCCTATGTTTGAATCAGCGGGGCTTCCCTCTGTCCTAGTTCCAGAAAGTCCCTTAGCTTCTTATCTTGTTTACCTACCTTGTTCCGCTAGCCCAGTAGAGAGAAGGAGTCTAAATAAGAGGCCTGCCCTTTAAGTTGGTCCTATTCCGTGCAAGCTTTCTCATTCTTTGGGTATTCAATCTCAAATCGACGACGAGGGATTCTACCACGCTCACTTTGACGTAGCTTAACTTCTTCTTGATCCTGCTCCATTGGAGTTGGTTCATTCAGTGTGTCGCTCCCACTTGCCCCAGGAGGCTGAGGAATTACTTCCTCTTCCTCAACTGGTTGATTAGGTGCTCCAAGATCTGGATCTTCGATTTCATAAAACTTGAAGTCTTTAGTAACCTCGCCTCTGCTAGCAAAATCCTCCTTTAAGAAGGTGACATCTCCTTCTTTCTCTCACACTTCCGTCAGCTTCTTCACCAATGAACACATATAGCCCCTGGAATGCTCAGGATCTTTTCTAAAAAAAAAACTTTTCCTCCTTGACCTAACTTCCCATGCTTATGAGAAGGAGTGTGAACGTAAGCTTAAGCTGCCGAAACCTATGGTCGTTGATTACCCAAATCAGCCTTTTCCCCATTGTTCTTATGTAAGAATTCTTCTTGATATTCAGGATTTTTGACTGAAGAGTTGACTCAAGTTGAAATAGATAATAAGCATTGTAGAATGATTAGATATTGTTACAACTCATCTATTCAATTGTGCAAGAATATAGTATATATTCGCTTTGAAGAGTAGAGAAAAGGATGATTGAATTCATAAGATAGTAGGCAAAGATTAAACAATAAGGAAGGCTTTCCCCGTCCTCATTTCGCTCGCCTCGGCTTCTGCTTTTGTTTTAGCGACTCTTTTTTATCCAGTTACTTCCGCTGATTCTCCTGTGGCATCTCTTGCTTTAGTTTAGTGCTTGTCTTGAAAAAGTGCTAAAGCTAGCGCTTATTTTATTTAGTTGGAGAATACAGGACTTAGAGCAGGCGTCGCGCTCAAGTCGAGACTCTTATATGTCAATAGAGAAAGCAGATTAAGTTTCCCTTTATGAGTACCTATCCCTTACGGGTTCGAAACTTGCTCTTCCTGAGTTTTTGGCAACAATTCTCTATTACATAGCAACAGCTTCTTCTTCTTCTCTGTATGGAAACTTGCTTCCCCGCGGGGTTTGAGCTAACCGTGCCACTAGCCTTTACACAGCTGATTAGCCTCGAGTCAGGCCTCAGATCGGAAGTGCTTTCGCTCTCAACTCTTGTTTCTTATGCCCGAAAACTAGAATCAGAAGGAAGAGCTACTGGCTTGGGAGAACTTTCATCTATCTATCCGCTATCTATAGTATAGGAAGATGTCCCGGTCGAGAAGTGATCGAAGCCTGGGTGAATCTACTCTCCATACTTAACACATGGGATTTGTGGATTGCACCTTTGATATCAAATCCGCTAAGAACTTCCCAATCAAATAGATCTCCCCTGGCTAGTAATCTCACCGGTGAAGTTATAGCTCTCGAACAAGCGGTGAGAGGCGAGGTTGCCCGGGTCAACGGATCGAAGGCAGTATTGAACGTTCCCACCTGACTACGAAATAGGCTAGCTGACCTAGCAGTGAAAGACGAGAGAGCTGACCAGAAAATGAAAGATGAAATAGCTGGTCCAGCGATGACATTTCTGAGGTCTGGCACCACATTGCTTTCTAGTAAAGAAAGATTAGGTATATCTTATATACCTAACTAACCATAATAGGAAGAAGGGCATTCAGGTGAAAACCCAGATCCATCCATAGGTGGGAGTATGTCACGCACGAATTCATTTTTGTCAGTCCCAGCTGTAGTCTTATCTACCGTGAATGCGTAGTCGAACCGTACTGTGTATCGAAAAGAATGCATTGGATGAAAGGATGTCCGGTTTCACCAATTTCATACATATGGCTGATGCCATATGTCTATCCAAAGGAGCAACTTACAGAAACTCTTATTTGTCCTAGAAGCCAGAACTCTTAACTAACCCTTAGGCAAACAGAAAGCACTCTTTCCTCCAGTCTAATGAAGGGCTAACGAGAAGATTGACTTTTCCTCTCCAGCAAGAAAACGGATGCGCGGAGCCTAACGCGCAACGGCTTTCGCGCTAGCGCGCTCATCCTTATGCTTGTTCCCTACAGTCGAGCTCAATTACATCGATCCTCTCACAAGTATATTGTAATAACCTCTCTTATCCTTATTAGTCGAACTTTTCTTTTCCCTGTGTCCAAGTCGGGATTTGATCGAATCATGGAAGAGCTCCATTTTCAATCACGATTCTATAGCCAGGTTGGCTAAAGACAATTCTATTAGATCCATTTATTAAGTTTAAGAAAAAGGCCCCTCAACAATTTCGTATAATATAAAGAGGAAGTTCTCGGCTGACCTATGAAAAAGCATGGATTTTTTCCTTTCATCACAAATAGTAACAGGTAAGTTCGCACGGAATCTCAAGTCGTGCACCTGGGAGAGTCCTTTCTCTGTTCTCTCCGAATCCTAGTAATCCAGATCATCAATTCATGGGAAGTTGGCATGAGGACGCTCGTGTCTTTCTGTGCATCGGTGCCTGGTTTCAGGATTCTTGGTCTGCTCAATTCATCGATCTACGGCAGCAAGAGTAAGCGATCAGACCTTGAAGGCATCTTTGTTTTGTTTTCTCCTCGTCAGATCGAAAAATAGAGCTCGCCCTTGACTCAGAATTGGCAGCAGGGAAGTGGGAAGACATAAATCGTCCGAACAATTCCTTTTTCTTTTCTGGGGAAGGTGATCCGAGTGATTTCGTATATTGAAGTAGAAAGTCTCTTTCTTAACTGAATCTTCGCAGCTGCTACTTCTTACTTAGTGAGGTGAAAGCCAAAGCTAGCTGGTCGCTTCCTTCCTCTGTAGAGTCTGATTTCCCCTTTGACTCGGGATTGGATTGGCTGCGGGCAATTCATCGATCAATCGTAAGTGCTCAGAGCAACCTTGGAACATAAGTTAAGATTATATGATGCCACCAGAAAGAATAGCTTATCTTAGTAGAATCGCAGGCATTCCCGAACGAAAGAATCAATTAGTGTCTACGTTTCCGCTTTCTCTTATTCTTTTTTTATTACTAGAGGGCACCCGTGCAAGCAAGTCCTTTCTCTGGGCCAATGGTGAATCATCCAGATCTGGGCTCAAGTCGAATTCCTCAATTGCTTCCGCTTCGGTGAGAGTAAGAGAGGCACTTAAGCCCTGCTTGCTTCAATGTCTTTGTCTTTCTGGACTCATAAGAGGTAGGAGTAAGTACGAGTGGTCACATAGCTATTCATATAGAAAGTCAAGTACAAATCCGTGAAATCAGATCGGGAAGTGGCTGTTGTCTAAGATGTCTTTCGTTTTTTATTGTCTTTGTTCTGCTTTCAGCTGGAAAGAGAGCCTCTGTTCTATGTGTCAGGACCGGTCATGAGGCTCTAGTGCTACCTACTGTGCTTTCCGACTCCCGAGACCCTGACTTTGCCTTTCAATTCAGCTAGCTCTTCAACCCTGCAGAACATAATATCCTTTGATTTGATCCCGGATTCCATTCCTTGAATTGCAGGAAGGTCAGGTAGTCCAGGAAGTCTTCTAATCAAATTCCCAATCTCGTCTACAGGTTCCTCCCCGCTATGCCACTTTATAGGCGTAATCACTGAGAGACTTCCCCTCTTTTTGTTAGTCTACCGGCTGGGAAAAACCCTCTCTTTTTCATTCCCTTCTTCTTCTACGTATGCCTATGCCCCTGATTAAGTCGTTTTATTCAGGTTGGGTCGGCTACTCCTTGATCTGGGCATACAAGAGGGCTTGGGGTTTGGAAGTTGGGGAGGGAGTCCGCCTAGGTGAATATCCTGACTTCTCGTTTTCCGCTGTCTTTGACTTCGGAGCTGGTGTATCTGTGACCAGGCTACTCCTTTCCATTCCCTCAACGGTTTGGTAATCGGCTAATCTACTAGTTGCTTAGACCTTCCTCTCCTGTTGGTCGAGTCAATTTCATCGAACCTTGCATGTCTTATCCCTGCTTTCAGGAAAGTAAGAAAAAGAAATCCTATACTTGCACAATGGGACTAGACAGATATGCGTGTCGAATCCTTCCTAATCCTCTTACTAGCTCACTTGCATCTCAAGCTGTCAATTTCATCGAACCTTCTTCTTTACTTAGCATGCTTCCTCTCTCTTTCCCTCCGGGGTCTTCCCTGCAGCAGATGAGGTAACTGTACCCGGAACCTTGACCTATTCCACGTCCAGAGAAGCAGTTAACCCATAAATGGAAGCGAGGAAAGGAACTATTTTCGGATATAGAGTATACTATTCGGAATCCACTGATTCGATAGAGTATGGTTTTGGGCCGATCGACCTCTAGCTAAGGCAGTAGAGTAGAGTAATAAGCCCCGAGTTCAATAGTTATACCTGACAAAGAGGGATGAGTTGCTACGGAAGGACTTCCAGATGCTGAGGTGGTTCCTTTACCATTTTCTACTGGATCATTTCGATTCCATCTCTCACTAGCAGTTCAAGCAATTCCTCAGAGTAATGAGGTGAGGACCGGTTAGTCAGTTTGAATTGTCCTGCCCGCAATGGTTCGATTCCCGCTATCCGCCCAAGGTATGGTACTTTTTTTATTTTGGAGTGGGGGGAAAGAAAAGAAAACGAATGAATTCTAATTTACTAGTTAACAGGGACAACCCTAATTCTTTTTTTACTGATTATAAATTTCATAAGAGAAGACGTAGCTATCTATAATGTGAATTCCGATGAAACCTCTATCCCGTCAAGCCATTTTCGTAGAAGCAAGTCAGTCTCTCAGTAACTCTTCACTCTATCTTCCTCAAAGCAAGGAGTGAACCCTAGGACAGGACTATCTATATCCGTTCCTGCAGAACTTAGACTATACAATACAATACGATATTTATCGATAAGCCAGAACAGTCTATCCTGTCTGAGTTAGAACCTGATCTTTTAGATTATGTCTCACCAACTCTTCTATTAATACAATAACTGGACTTGAACTGAGAGAAAAGTCAAGTGGAGACCACTAATGAAGAGTTGATCCCATTCTCTTCTGTATTCTAGTAGGTCTCACATGAGAAAAAGAACTGTCCTTGTCATAGGAAGTTATCCTGATCTTGAATTCTCGCTTCCTAGCCGGGTGAAAGGAATGAGAAGCCAGTGAGTGCTCCCATTCTCTTAGACTATGTGAGGACCCGGGCAAACTTATACTAGAAAGGGTTCTAGATGAAATGAATGGTCTTGCCAATCGTATTTCGCTCTCTCTCTTCCATTCGAAATTCCATTCCACTAAGCTCAATCCCAATTGTCTCACGAAAGACCATATCAAAACATGAACGAAGGAGAGTTTGTCGATGCTACTCATGATGATGGAGGCAGACATAGATTTGTCTGAAGCGGGTCGCAATAAGTCGCTGGTCTTAGTATGGCACTCGCGGTATCAGAGGCTCCTAGCTACTGATGTTAGCATCGCTCTCTTCGGAAAAAAGAAAGGTCTACGTATGAGAGATTGGCAATGAATTCTTTTACTGTAAGGTTAAGGGTTGGGAAGTGCTTTCTCCGGTAGCTATGAAGATTCATAGCCTTCCGTCACTGGTTTCACTTTCTTTGAATTTTGAGCTGTCGTCCCGCTACTAGACTGAAAACAAGAACTTGACTTCCGCGATAGAGGAGAAAGGGAAGGAAGAGAAAGAGTCCCGTGCATCGTCTTAAGACAGCTTAGGCGACCAGTCAATTAGACAGGGAAATGAAAAAGCAAGGGCAGCCAGCTAGATCAGATGAATAGTCCCGAGATGAGTGATCGCCCGCGCTTTCAACCGTAGGAGTAGGAAATTCTCTTAGTTGAGCTTTTGTGTAACGAGAAAAGCAGTTCCCAGCCTGTATTTAGATTAGATAGTAGCAGATAGTTGAAGGAAACCTTCTCTAATCGGGAAATCCCTCTGAAAGCCTTCTTTCCAGCGGAGAGCAAAGCAAGCAAGTCCGTCTTTTCGGGTTAATGGGCAAGGCCCCACCCAAGGAACTGAGAGCATGAACTCCCAAACATTGGGAAAGAAGCATAAAGGGAAATAAAGTAACAAAGTCGCTTGCCCCAAGCCCCAGAGGAGCCTAAAGCCATTCGACTAGTTGGAAAGGGGCGGATCGCAACTCAATTGCTTGTGAAATTGAAGAGCGTAAAGCAACTTGGCCGAGAGGGTAAGGAACGAAGTAACCGAAGGTGCAGTGTTCATCGGCTCCTCCCCCTATGGGGGAGTGGCTTTCAGCTCCTTCACTTCATGCCTTTGATAGAACGGAGATGAGAATTAGGCTGCTGTTGAAAAGCGTCTGCTAGCGGAGTTAGTGAACTCTTTCTTGAGGAGCGGGTTCTATCCCCCGAGTCATGGGTTTAAGCATATACAAGGCAAAGGCCCCCAATAGTTCTCTTTCATACCAGGAAAGATCAGATAAAAATCACGCCAGAAGAAAGCACTACTGACTAATCAGGAAGGGCCTTTGAGGAATTCCTTTTAAGGGACGTTGATATCGACGATGATCCGCTGTAATGATTTATCCGACCTGCTCAAGAATCACATAAGTAAGGAAATTCCTTGCTTATTCTTATACTCTTCGTGACCCAGGGACAATGGAATGGCTCACTTCACTCACTTGAGAGAGGGATAAAGACTAACTAAGAATCATTGAGAGGAAAGGAAGGGTACTATTAAAGGCCTGCAGTCACTTCAGGGGTTAACTCTGCAGATGTTGAAGGAATGGAATAAGGGCAGCTTTCAAGCTTGACTTTTACTCTTGAATTTGGCATTTGGGAAGGCGCTTTCGTATATAAAGAAGTAGTGGATCAAGGTAAGCTTTAGAGCTACCTAGGTTGAAGGTGGTGACTGCTCTCTCTTTCTTGAGAGCTGCGAATGAATAGCCTACTCTCTCTTCCTACCCTATCTTCGAAACTGTCTTCACTTAGTCCAAAGAGAGGCGATGGACATCCCTTACTAACCATTGCTCTAGATGCTCTCGTCTCGAAGAGTAAGAGTCATATGGCGATCTTCATTACTAGCTCTGACGACTAGTCCTCTGCTAATGAAATACCTGCAAACAACCCCTTCTCTTCCTCAACAGGGCATTCGTGCAGAACCCTTTCTTTTAATGTCTTGTCAATCTTCATGTACAGCTCTTTCTGTCCATCTGATCTTTCCTGTCATCGAAATGGAAGAGGGACAACTAGTTAGCTTTCAATTGGCATTGGCCTACTTACTTCTTCACTTTTCGACTTAACGACTGCTACCTTTTCGATTGCTTTCATTCCTTTTTTGTGTTATACC
>JACGWL010000115.1:0-14119 GCA_034509725.1 Sesamum angolense
AAGTCTTATTAGCTGCGCACAACACCTAAAGCTACATACTAAACTTGTAGAACTACTCTTAAAAAGAAAGAGAGTAATAGGTCTGATATCAACAATAACATAACCATGAGTTTGAATCTGGTAGAAACTTTCCAAATTTTATTTGTGTATTAATTCCTTATCTTTCATTCTAAATTCACTTTGTTGTTAACAACTTATTGTTATTTTAGTATCTCTTCTATTGAAAATATAATATTATTTTGACTTTTTGTTTATGAATAATTTGCATAATGCATAGAATACAACAAAAGGAAAAATAAAATAAAAAGAAAAGTAGTATTCATCTAGTAATAATTGAACTTTAAGTTTTACGTTAAAGTTTCATAAGATATCATAATGAATGATACGATATATATTTTTTATCCCATGATCGATGTAGAGATGGAAAGAAAAAAAGAAAGAGATTATTTTTTCACTTATCAATTGCATTTGATAAAAGGATTATAAGTATTTTTTTGACTTAGATCTAAATTTTAAGTATAATATCTTTGTAATACTATGTTTTTTGTATGAAATTTGTCTAGTTTTTTGAATTTAATTCAATTCACTTGGAACAGTTTCTCTATATTTTATATATTCGCAATAAGTTACGAAACATTTCAAACTTAATTGTACTTATGTGTATGCATTTGTCTGTATAGAATATATATGTATTAATATTAATTAATTATATACGGAACATATATAATACGTACATATAGATGTGAATAGGTATATAACTATTTTAAAATAAATATGCATATACATGCATGGAGATTAATTTAGAAAACCAATTATGAAATATGGTTATTCTACAAAAACATCTATATAGGTTTAATGAACTCATAAAATCTTATTGCAAATTCAAAGTTTCCATTCAATATTTAAAACTAACAAACATTATTAACTTACCACACTTTGTCTAAGACATTTTAGTCTACTAGATACTTAAAACACGTTTATGGTTTTGAAATAATAAAGATAGAGATAGAGATAAAAGTGCATGCCCTCCCAATTTCCTCTATTCTTTTACTCATTTCACCTTATTTACATTATGATATTTCAAACTATTAATAGGGATTATTAAATATAAAAAATTAATAATAGGAATCAAAAAAATATTTATTTTACGTTTCTCTCTTAGTATCATAATATTTGTAAGGTTAATTTAGGGCCCAAAAAAGGAAAGAAACTTTTACTAGCATTCATACATTACATATAGTATAGATAGATTATAAATATATTTTGATTAAAAGGCCCACATGAAGTCACAATCACAAAATCAGTATATTTGCAAAATTTAGATAAAGTGTAGGAAGTTTGAAGTTGTTCAATGAATATAGACAACTTCTAATGTGGTAGAGCTAATTTTCTTTGTATGTTGGAGGAACATATGACTTTTTTTTTTTTTTTTTTGGATTAGACAGGCATATCTAATGATCTCAAAAAAAATGTGCATGTGCAGTTGAAAGCAACGCGCGTTTTGTGATCTGGTCTAATGGGAGTTTTGCAATTGCTAATCGAAAATGAAGCTTTTTATATGTGAGCAAAAACGCACAGGACATTGAGTCAATCTTTTCTTAGGCATGAAAAGGTGCTTCTTAATTGCTGGCCCAATTGATGTGTTTGACTTAAAAGAATGGCCTTTTTAAATTTCACTTTGTCTCTTTGTCCCTTATTTAAATGTGTCATTGTGATGCTTTATTTCCAAATCGGCATCCATAAAAATCATCACAGTTACCTTGTAAGTTAACTTCTCATATCTTGCATCTCTTTCCTATGTAGGGGCTATCAATCTCAGGGAAAAATCTCAAGAAAGATGATGGTTATGCCTTCTTCCGTATCTTCAAATTCCATTTTGACTGGTTTATAATCGATTCAATGCATAAAAAGCTGCCCGGAGTATGTGACTGATGTGGACCTCAGAGGATGAAGGAGCAAAAGGAAAAGGTAATGACAACCATTAATGTTACTTTTTTTTAATAGGCGGTCTCCACTTGTTGGAATTTTAACTTAGTTTTTCGAATGAAATTGTAGGTAGAAATGCTAAAACCAAAGCTAATAAACATCTTTATGAGAAGTTAGCACAGATATAAAGTGTTATGCTAAATTTATTGTGTCATTACGATTATGGAAGAGCATTATGCTAAAATTATTCAATTATGCGATCTATAGTAAAATAACTTGCATGAGCTAAAATTATGTGTTTTCTTCTAAAATGATTTTAACATTCATGGTTTATAGGGACCAAAAATATTGAGAATCAGCATCATCGCCCTATTACACCTCCCTGACGATGAGAGAGTTGAGGGTTCCGCAACACATAGGAAAGTAGAGGAAATGCTTCAAAAGGAAGAAGAACCTTATGAGGATTCAAAAATTGAAGCTGAGGTTAGTGATAACTTCTCAACATAATTAAATGTTTTCTGAATGTTCCCCTTCATGAGCCAGAAAGTCAAAATATTTGAGCATTTATCGTCTTAGCTTTCTCTGGGTATCACATTGTGTTTGCATGATGCTAAAATCCTTAGATGTGGAGAGATTCCAACTTCTATTTTGTTGTGTTTGAATTAATGAATTTGAAGGTAGGTTTCAGATCTCTAATAAGAAATCATTTGAATTTGTTAAATAATTCTATATTGAAAAGTCCTAAATCGTTCAACTCTTGTTCTGAACTATGGTTTCCTTTGATATGGACTCATTTGAAATATATTCTCTAATCATCCAAATTAAACCTTTAAGTATTCAGTAATAAAGTAGACAACTATATAATTTTTTTAGTTTGTAATTATTGGTTGATAAGCGTCGTAATCGTTTAGTCCCTTTAAACTGAAAATCTCATCATTGGTAAGTACGAAATAAATCAAGAAGGAAATACCTTCTTCTGAGGAGGTATATAAATTGGAATTTTTAGTTGATTAAAAGGTCATAAAGCTACACAATTGCCCGCCACTGAGGCGGCACTTGTTGGTGTTACGGAAATATGAAACATGTAATGATGACAATGACAAGCATGCAAACTGAAAATCTTCTTATCAATATTCCTAAATTGAAGCTAACTGATGAAGCTTGAATAGCATAAAATGAGTAAATTGATTAAATTCTGTTGCCATGTTGTAAATGTTATTTGAATGTTGTTCAACTTCATCATAATAACAACAGTCCTTAACAATGAGATGGAAATGACTGAAGTAAATGAAGAAGGAAGAAAATAATTACCTTACATATAAAATGAAGGATAAAATCAATGGTATAATGAAAGGAGCCAAAAGCACACAAAGTGAACGTTTTGTGCTATAAATGGGCAACCCAATTAAGATCCAGTTTGGAGCTTAAATCCCACTTTGTTCAAGATTGAAGATTGGTTCAAGGACCTCTCCCTCCATTGCAGTGGGTCAGCCCATCTCTCATTTTTGAATATGGTACCAACATAGCTTAAACACTTGTATGAGATTTAATGGATCAAGCGATCTGAAGTGCTAGCTAGACCTAAAAAGAAAGTCTTGATGCCTAAGAATTGAAGCCCAAAGAAGAAGGAAGCTTGGTGCGAGGAGACCCAACCAAATTGAACTTATGACTAGGGATGTTTGTTATTCGGTACAACGATTAAATTGAGTCGAAAGTGAAATTATTACCACCTAAACCAAATCAAAAAATTTAGTTCGTGTTTGATTTTAATTTTCTTGAAATTCGGTATTCAGTTTTTAGTATCGTTTTAGACCGTACCAAAGTCCCAAAATTTGTCAAGCATTCTTTCCACATTGTGATCATGAGTCCATCTTAATCCTTCAAACACATGAAATTCTCCTACCTTAGTTAATTCCCTAATATAGGAATTTGGATCAAATAATCCTTCTAATGGAACATAATGAAAAATTAAAATAATCTAGACTTGAGCTCTTCATAGATATTTTGCATAGTTGTAAAAAGTGTTGCATTGGTCCAGCCAGCTAAATTTTTGTAAAATCGCGTTGGGCTGTACAAGGTGCACAAAAGGCGTGTCATATCGCACTTTCTGTAGCGCGATGCCATGTCTTTTGAAAGCCCAAGATACAAAAAGTTAGGCTAAAAACCATTTTTTTAAGACCATTCTCACCATTTAAATAAGGTTGGGCTCAGCTGCCTAGCTTTTGGATTTATTTTTTGTAAAGAAGAAAAGAAAAAGAAAGTTGAAAAGGAAGAAAGAAAACTTTCAAATTTATTTTGTCTCTTTGTGTCTTCATAACGTCTTCTATCCTCCTTAACACGTATTAAAGCAGCGGAGTTTAGATGATAGACTTTTTTATAAATTGTGGGATTTATTTTGTGATCTTGCATTTCTTGGACTCTTCTTATTTTATGCAAATTTGCATTGTACATAGTTGGTTAAAGTCGCACAGGTGTGGAGGTCTTTGGATCCATAGAACATGACACATCCTTTTAAAGCACGAAACATATTTTATATGAAATAAATTATATTTTATGCATTAATATCTTTTAAAATCAATAATGCACAATTATATTAAATAATACTGTTGAAGATTAAATTTGAAGATGTTGTATTGTGATCTGTTTGGTAGAAAGTTCAATCACACCATACCATAGTTTGTAATTCTACTTTCTATGTCCTGAACAAATTATATATATTACATTTAGGTTTCATTGAAAACAAAGGGCTGAGATAAACTTAACACACCGTTGCTTAACGCCACCTAGCCCGAACCCGGAGCGGCCGTCTCGCTGCGCCCATTGTCGATGCCAAGCCCATGCGCACGAATTCTGCAGTTGCGCCTCCAACTGCATGCGTTGCGAATCGCCTGTTCAACCTAATTCCTAAGATATAATTGGCTGCAAAGGCGCGTCTTGCGCAACAAATAAGGCATGTCCTTCTTGCGGCTTTTGCAAACCTAACTCCATTTATCCATGGTGCGCACTAAAACTCAGCATTAATAACTATGGCAATGTGGGCGCACATACGCGCTTGTGTGCCATGACTCTGGGCACCTGCTGTCGCGCCATGCGCCTTTTAGCAAACTATGATCTTTTCATCAATCTCCAGGAGCATTATTAAGCTATTTTAAATTTCGTAATTAATTTTAATATAATAGCAAACTTTGTTACCAAACTAATCGACTCAAATAACTATGGCAATGTGGGCTCTTACCGGTGCGCTATGCACCATGATTCCTTTTGTATCATACTACTGCATAATGTAAGACATAATCATTTGGCTTTCAATGTGGAAAAATAAAGAAACATAGATAGATTAACGCATACATGTTGAGAGACAACTAGGAAATATTAGTGTAGAATTGTTTTTTGTTTGTTGGTGGTTTGGGTTTTGTGTTTATATTCTACATGTTGTGTGGTGATTTTGTTTAAATGTTTTTTGTGTTGCCTCTTTTTCAACTCCCTTGGTCGCACTAATATTCCTGTTGTCATGCGTTAATCTATCTATTTTTTATTTTTCCACATTGAAAGCCAATGATTATGTCTTACATTATGGAGTAGTATGATTACAAAAAGGAATCATGGTGCATAGCGCGGTAAGAGCCCACATTGCCATAGTTATTTGAGTCGATTAGTTTGGTAACAAAGTTTGCTATTATATTAAAATTAATTACGAAATTTAAATAGCTTAATAATGCTCCTGGAGATTGATGAAAAGATCATAGTTGCTAAAGGCGCATGGCGCACAGGTGCCCTAGAGTCATGGCACACAGCGCGATGTGCGCCCACATTGCCATAGTTATTAATGCTGAGTTTTAGTGCGCACCATGGATAATGGAGTTAGGTTTGCAAAAGCCGCAAGGAAGGCATGCCTTATTTGTTGCGCAAAGACGCGCCTTTTGCAAGCCCAATCTTTGTTAGGAATTAGGTTGAACAGGCGATTCGCACAAAGGCAGTGCATGGAGGCGCAACTGCAGAATTCGGTGCGCATGGGCTTGGCATCGACAATGGCGCAGCGAAGACGGCGGCTCGGGTTCGGGCTAGGTGGGTAAAGCAACGGGTGTAAGTTAAGGTTTCTCAGCCCTTTGTTTTCAATGAATAAATGTATATAATATATATTGTTAGGACTAGAGTAGAATTACAAACATGGTATGGTGTGATTGAACTTTCTACCAAACAGATCAAATACAAATCTTCGAATTAATCTTCTAACAGTATTTAATTATTTGTGCATTATTGATTTTAAAAGATATTAATGCATAAATATATAATTTATTTCTATAAATATGTTTCGTGCTTTAAAAGGTGTGTCATGTTCTATGGATCCAAAGGACCTCCACACTGTGCGACTTTAACAACTATGTACAATGCAAATTTGCATAAATAAAGAAGAGTCAAAGAAATGCAAGATCACAAAATAAATCCACATATTTATAAAAAAGTCTATCATCTAACTCCGCTGCTTAATACGTGTTAAGAGGGATAGAAGACGTTATGAAGACACAAAGAGACAATAAATTTGAAAGGTTTCTCTTCTTCCTTTTCAACTTTCTTTTCTTTTCTTCTTTACAAAAACATAAATCAAATGCTAGGCTAGCTGAGCCCAACCTTATTTAAACTGGTGGAATAGTCTTAAAAAAAATGGTTTTTAGCCTAACTTTTTGTATCTTGGGCTTTCAAAAGACATGGCATCGCGCTACAGAAAAAGTGCGATATGACACGCCTTTTGTGCACCTTGTACAAGCCCAACGCGATTTTACAAAAATTTAGCTGGCTTGGACCATGCAACACTTTTTACAACTATGCAAAATATCTATGAAGAGCTCAAGTCTAGATTATTTTTAATTTTTTCATTATTGTTCATTAAGAAGGATTATTTGATCAAATTCCTACTTATTAGGGAATTAACTAAGGTAGGAGATTTCATGTGTTGAAGGATTAAGATGGACTCATGATCACAATGTGGAAGAATGCTTGACAAATTTTGGGACTTGGTACGGTCTAAAACGATACTAAAAACTGAATACCGAATTTCAAGAAAATTAAAATCAAACACCGAACTAAATTTTTTGATTTGGTTTAGGTGGTAATAAATTTTCACTTTCGACTCAATTTAATCTGTACCGAATAACAAACATCCCTAGTCATAGGTTCAATTTGTGGTTGGGTCTTCGCACCAAGCTTCCTTCTTCTTTGGGCTTCAATTCTTAGGCATCAAGACTTTTCTTTTTAGGTCTAGCTAGCACTTCAGATCGCTTGATCCATTAAATCTTCATAAGTGTTTAAGCTATGTTGGTACCATATTCAAAAATGAGAGATGGGCTGACCCACTGCAATGGGGGGAGAGTCCTTGAACCAATCTTCAATTTGAACAAAGTGGGATTTAAGCTCCAAACTGGATCTTAATTGGGTTGCCCATTTATAGCACAAAACGTTCACTTTGTGTGCTTTTGGGCTCCTTTCATTATACCATTTGATTTTATCCTTCATTTTATATGTAAGGTAATTATTTTTCTTCCTTCTTCATTTACTTCAGTCATTTCCATCCTCATTGTTAAGGAACTGTTGTTATTATGATGAAGTTGAACAACATTCAAATAACATTTACACATGGCAACAAGAATTTATCAATTTACTCATTTTATGCTATTCAAGCTTCATCAGTTAGCTTCACAAGGTTTAGGATATTGCATAGAGATTTTCAAGTTTGATGCTTGTCATAGTATTACATGTTTCATTATTTCCGTAACCAAACAAGTGCCGCCTCAGTGGCGGGCAATTGTGTAGCTTTATGACCTTTTAATCAACTAAATTCCAATTTATACCTCCTCAGAAAGAAGGTATTCCTTCTTGATTTATTTCGTACTTACCAATGATGAGATTTTCAGTTTAAAGGGACTAAACGATTACGACGCTTATCAACCAATAATTACAAACTAAAAAAATTACTATAGTTGTCTACTTTATTACTGAATACTTAAAGGTTAAATTTGGATGATTAGAGAATATATTTCAAATGAGTCCATATCAAAAGAACCATAGTTCAGAACAAGAGTTGAACGATTTAGGACTTTCTAATATAGAATTATTTAAACAAATTCAAATGATTTCTTATTAGAGATGAAACCCCTACCTTCAAATTCATTAATTCAAACACAACAAATAGAAGTTGGAATCTCTCCACATCTAAGGATTTTAGCATCATGCAACACAATGTGATACCCAGAGAAAAGCTAAGACGATAAATGCTCAAATATTTTGACTTCTGGCTCATGAAGGGGAACATTCAGAAACATTTAATTATGTTGAGAAGTTATCACTAACCTCAGCTTCAATTTTTGAATCCTCATAAGGTTCTTCTTCCTTTTGAAGCATTTCCTCTACTTTCCTATGTGTTGCGGAACCCTCAACTCTCTCATCGTCAGGGAGGTGTAATAGGGCGATGATGCTGAATTCTCAATATTTTTTGGTCCCTATAAACCATGAATGTTAAAATCATTTTAGAAGAAAACACATAATTTTAGCCTCATGCAAGTTATTTTACTATAGATCGCATAATTGAATAATTTTAGCATAATGCTCTCCATAATCGTAATGACACAATAAATTTAGCATAACACTTTATATCTGTTGCTAACTTCTCATAAAGATGTTTATTAGCTTTGGTTTTAGCATTTCTACCTACAATTTCATTCGAAAAACTAAGTTAAAATTCCAACAAGTGGAGACCGCCTATTAAAAAAATAGTAACATTAATGGTTGTCATTACCTTTTCCTTTGCTCCTTCATCCTCTGAGGGTCCACATCAGTCACATACTCCGGGCAGCTTTTTATGCATTGAATCGATAAAACCAGTCAAAATGGAATTTGAAGATACGGAAGAAGGCATAACCATCATCTTTCTTGAGATTTTTCCCTGAGATTGATAGCCCCTACATAGGAAAGAGATGCAAGATATGAGAAGTTAACTTACAAGGTAACTGTGATGATTTTTATGGATGCCGATTTGGAAATAAAGCATCACAATGACACATTTAAATAAGGGACAAAGAGACAAAGTTGAAATTATAAAAAGGCCATTCTTTTAAGTCAAACACATCAATTGGGCCAGCAATTAAGAAGCACCTTTTCATGCCTAAGAAAAAGATATGACTCAATGTCCTGTGCGTTTTGCTCACATATACCAAAAGCTTCATTTTCGATTAGCAATTGCAAACTCCCATTAGACCAGATCACAAAGCGCGCGTTGCTTTCAACTGCACATGCACATTTTTTTTGAGATCATTAGATATGCCTGTCTAATCCAAAAAAAAAAAAAAAAAAAGTCATATGTTCCTCCAACATACAAAGAAAATTAGCTCTACCACATTAGAAGTTGTCTATATTCATTGAACAACTTCAAACTTCCTGAACACTTTATCTAAATTTTGGCAATATACTGATTTTGTGAATTGTGACTTCATGTGGGCCTTTTAATCAAAATATATTTATAATCTATCTATACTATATGTAAATGTATGAATGCTAGTAAAAGTTTCTTTCCTTTTTTGGGCCCTAAATTAACCTTACAATATTATGATACTAAGAGAAAACGTAAAATAATATATTTATTTGATTCCTATTAATTATTTTTATATTTAATAATCCCTATTAATAGTTTGAAAATCATATCCATAATGTAATAAGGTGAAATGAGTAAAAGAATAGAGGAAATTGGGAGGGCATGCACTTTTATCTCTATCTCTATCTTTATTTTCAAAACCATAAACGTGTTTTAAGTATCTAGTAAGACTAAAATGTCTTAGACAAAAGTGTGTAAGTTAATAATGTTTGTTAGTTTTAAATATTGAATGGAAACTTTGATTTGCAATAAGATTTTATGAGTTCATTAAACCTATATAGATGTTTTTGTAGAATAACCATATTTCATAATTGGTTTTCTAAATTAATCTCCATGCATGTATATGCATATTTATTTTAAAATAGTTATATACCTATAATTCATCTATATGTACGTATTATATATGTTCCGTATATAATTAATTAATATTAATACATATATATTCTATACAGACAAATGCATACACATAAGTACAATTAAGTTTGAAATGTTCTATATTTCGTAACTTATTGCGAATATATAAATATAGAGAGAACTGTTCCAAGTGAATTGAATTAAATTCAAAAAACTAGACAAATTTCATACAAAAAACGTAGTATTACAAATATTATACTTAAAATTTAGATCTAAGTCAAAAAAAATACTTATAATCTTTTTATCAAATGCAATTGATAAGTGAATAAAAAATAATCTCTTTCTTTTTTTCTTTCCATCTCTACATCGATCATGGGATAAAAATAATATATATCGTATCATTCATTATGATATCTTATGAAAACTTTAACGTAAAACTTAAAGTTCAATTATTACTAGATGGAATACTACTTTTCTTTTTATTTTCATTTTTTCCTTTTGTTGTATTCTATGCATTATGCAAATTATTCATAAACAAAAAGTCAAAATAATATTATATTTTCAATAGAAGAGATACTAAAATAACAATAAGTTGTTAACAACAAAGTGAATTTAGAATGAAAGATAAGGAATTAATACACAAAATAAAATTTGGAAAGTTTCTACCAGATTCAAACTCATGGTTATGTTATTGTTGATAATCAGACCTATTACTCTCTTTCTTTTTAAGAGTAGTTCTACAAGTTTAGTATGTAGCTTTAGGTGTTGTGCATTGCTCATAAGAAACTTTTATCAAGATACTGGAATTTTATATTTTAATTCTGTACTTCTTTATTAGTGCATTTCATTTATCATGAATGAATGAAATTTTTAATTGTATTTCTTATTGTAAATACTATCCTTTATGTTTAATGCTGGTAGTCTTTCCTAGTAAAGTAAAATTGCATCCATTGACTTTATTAGAAAAATTATAAATATCAAGAAATAACAATTCAACATATAAAATTTTTATAATAATTTAATTTAATACCAATAACTTGAATTCTTTGTTTAAGAATCCAAATAACACTCAGAAGAACGAATGGGAAAGTTTAATTAGTCATGAATTCAAAACTAATATAAAAGAATATGGATAATAATAATAGGCATATCGTGAATATTATCTTAACTCAAAAACATAATAACTTGTTCGTTGATTATTAATTATTTTTCCACAATTGTTAATGAAAAACTTAAATTTGTCAATATTATTTTGCATAAAATTAAAAATATATAATAATCTTACCTAGAAGTATACATAGAACTATTACAAAAAGAATTAACCACTAAAGAAAAATTAATAAAGTGTCAAGAAATTATATTCAGAAAAGCAATTAGAATCTCAAGCAAAATTTTTATATACAATACATTTTTGTGTGCTCAGTTGTGTGCAAAAAGATACTGACCAATGATGGTAAACCTTTAATATTGAAAAGCTAAAATGAATATAAATATCTTTTAGCATAAATTTTTTTGAATAATAATTATATATTTTAAAAAGTTGTATAATCTATTATGTACCATAAAAATAAAAAAATTCCTACAAAATGTCTATGAAAAATATATTAATCTGAATAACGAAAAGTAGTAGCAAAATAAATTTTTTATTATTAGTTTTATTCTTGGTCACAATTACCTAAGCATTACTTGATTTATTGAATTGAGTTTAAAGAACATTTGCAATACATGCTACATGTGTACATTTTACTAGTATGCATAAATCGGTATATGCACATTCTTGATGGAAACATCCACATTTATCAAATAATTCATGCTAGCATGAAGCAACCCAACCACCATTAACATGCAAAGTATTTGTAGTTTTGTGATGGTGCATGTGCCTGTGGTTTAAACTATTAGTAGTTGTTGCATATAATGACTTACTGAAGTTGTGCCATCAAGATTCCAGACTTCCCTCCTGCGAATGATGTTGGTAGGAGGAATAAGCCTGCTAACTCCGAATGCATCCATGACATAAAAGTCCTCTTCCACATACGAAGCAGGATCAAATTGATTGGGGTCAGTCCCAATTATGCTGGAGAGATTGATAGTTGCCATCTGCAAAACATTAATATATTGCATCAGATAGGGAGTTGTGTAATTTCTTTCACTATAGGAAACAAGAAGTAACATTGAAATAGCAAAGCATTGGAAGATTTTTTTTCCTAATGTTTCTCACTACTACCAAATTTGGAGGTCCACAGAATACCTTCGTTTATCATATTGGCTCTAATCACATCAATTTAAGCAATAAGCTCAAAGAGGATAGGATGGTAAAGAGTTCAAGAGTGCTCTTAACATCAAAGTTGCCTAATCACATAGACTTGAGGAATAAGCTGAAAGAAAAGTAAGAGGATTAGGAGATAAGGATTTTGAATCTCCAATATACGTTATTCACTAATTTGGACTTATGGGTATCAACTCTTCCGAATATTTAGTTATTTGAGATCTAAGCTAAATATCCACCCCTAATTCGAGTAAGTCAATCCAAATATAACCTAATGACATATTTATTGAACAAGTAATGAGTACACTTGTATGACATGAGAATAACTAGAATGAAGACAGTAAATAATTTCCTCACTGCATATTGTTTAGGTAACACGCAAGCAAACGCTGGACGAGAAAAATTTTGGATATGTTTCTGTTTACTTCATAAAAATCACATTAGCAACTTAAGGAAACAAAAATACAGAACACAGAAGCAACTTAAGAAACAAAAATACAGAACACATGAAAACCATTAAAAGATGGTTGCAGGTTTTCCACCAAATCGAACTAAGCCATTCAAGCTATACAATGAAATGCTTAAAAGGAATAGGTGTAACTACATACATGACTACATGTAGAAGTTTGTTTCATTGTTACGTGAAACTATTCTGTAATTAACTGCATACTTGGTTATTAGACTATAAACTATATAAAGATTTTAGCAAACTTAAAATGCGTAAGCCTCAATGTGAGCAAGACATAAGATTGACCTGATCCGGTCGAGGTGATAGAATGCGCAAAGGAATGTCAGATGCCACAAGAAGCGACCTTGCAAGAGGCACAACTGCTTTTCCCTTTAGTTTGGTCTTCATGCCTTCTTCTTCACTCACTCGCAAATCATCTCCTTTTTGTACTTTGGACATCTCATCTTCATTCTCCACTGGGGATTCATCAGCATAATTCTTGTTGTACTTTAGAGATCTCTATATTAGAGTGACAAAGTTAACATAATTAGTATCATAAACTAGTACCACAAATAAATAGTAATGATTAAGGTCTTGTACTAACATTTTTTTCATTAACCCAATCATGGCTGCATATTCTTCTTTAGGTTCACCTTTACCAGTGTCCCCAAAAACCTCATGGAAACTGAAGATAGAGTTGGATTCTTGCCTTTCTCATTTTCCAGTGATCTATAATGAAAGCCGAAACATCCAGACCATAAGCACAACAAATGAGTAATCACAGGGATGCATGTTTTACAAGGACATCAAATGAGTAGTCACAGGGATGAAATTCTAGAAGGACAAACACCTGTTGAATCACAACATCAAGGTTACCCAAAAAACAAGGATAAGGTAGTTGAAATAAGTGTAGGAGCAAAGACGTTTTTACAAGAAAAATATGATCAAACTTTTGCTTCCCCATTAACCACCTTCCCTCACCATTTTGTTGCCCTTAACCATCCACACACACATAATCACAGCATTTATCTCTCTATCAACTAATCAGAATTGTTTAAATAATAAAACATTCGGCCTAATTAGAAAATAAAAAGGAAAAAAGAGGTTGAAAAGGAACTGATTGATTCTAAATGTATAGCTTACAATATGCAAACCATAGAAAACATACCATAAGCATCACTTTAAGAACCATAAAGAGTTCAGGAGGCCTATAATTTCAACAAGATAAAGGATTCTATGATCTCACCATGGCATCAGCTTTTCTGATGAAAAGTTACGTAATGCATAATTTTAAAAGCATATGCCTTCAGCAATCATGATGGATGCGATCAAGTTTGTGAACCAAAAGAAAACTCCACAGAATCTTTACATTGTTGCCAAAATCGAGGTGCATTTTTTAGCTAAGGAAAGCTGAAAAACTTTTTAGCGAAGGAAAGCTATAAAAACTTGAAACTCTCAACTCTCAAATCGAGCCGAAATGAAA
>JACGWL010000116.1:0-26271 GCA_034509725.1 Sesamum angolense
ATATATATATATATATATATTATATTATTATTATTATATTTTATTTATTTAAATTTTTTTGCTAAAATATACTTTACGTCCTTTCTATTGTTTTAATTAATATAATTTGTTTCCCAATTACTATAATGAGCTCCAATTCATTCCATTCAAATTTTATTGTACTCCAATTTCACCCTATAATTTATTATAATTAAATTTAATTTTTCTTAATAGTTCTCAGTTAATCTTCCAATTAAATATAAAATCCTATGGATTTCACATATTTATTTTCAGAAATTACTGAAAACCTTACAGAAATATTTATAGAAAAAATTCAAAAATTTCAGAAAAATAAATTTAAAAATTTTTAGAATTTTTTTTTTAAATTACACATATTTTCTTAAATTAACACAAACTATTATCACATTAACGCAAATTACAAAAAACTACACAAATTGAACATATTCATATAATGACATAAAAATTATACAAATTAGACATATTTTGAGAAATTACATAAAATAAAATCCCAACTTTTTTTCTAATATCCATATGATTACAGAAAAATTAAAATAAATTTAAAACATTTCAGAAATATTTTAAGAGATTCTGAAATTAAAAAATTTCAGAAATTTTAGAAAAATTAAAATAAGTTTAAAAAATCCATACATACCAAAAAAATTTAGAAAAGTTTCAAAAAATTCAGAAAGATATATTTAAAAAAAAATTCAGAAATTTTTCTCAACAAATTTTCATAAAATATAAAGTTTTAGAATTATTTTCAGAAAAATTACAAATTTTTTAGAAATAGATATTTTAAGAAGTTATTATTTAAAAAAAGAACAATGAAAAATAGTTTTTATCATGAAAATATTATAAAAGTAATTAACCTAAACAACATTCATATTAACAATTAACAACAAATAACAATTAACCCTACCAATTACTCCAACAAATAAACCCAACAAGTTATATCATCCTCATTACCATCATCCTCCTCGACCTCGATAAAATTGAAATAGAAATAATAAAAGATTAGAACAAATATAAAAGTAAAAAACTTACCTAGTGCTGGTGGCGGGAGTTGCAGTGATGGTGGAGGAGGAGGTGGCCGCGGCAGGGAGTGGTGGGTGGTTAGAGGGAGGGGCGTTTGGGCGAGATGGGGGTGGGGGGGAAGATTGGAGAAGATGTAGTGGAAATGGGAAAAAATCTACTAAGTATACCTTTTATATTAGAATTTTGGAATGTTCATGGTCATTCCAAAAACCATTCCAAATGAGTTGTTATATATATAAAGGCGTTCCAACATTTCTATAAAACAGCCGTTTCATAAGGAGTTCCAATATATCGTATTGGTCAGTCGTTTCAAAAGGAATTCCAAATAAAGAATTATTTTTTAAAAAAATATATAAAGTTTAATAAAAATATGTAATGGGCAATTTAATATTGAAGAAAAGTATCCACTGTGTGGAATAATACAATTGACGTATATAAAATATTTGAAACTAAGATTGATATATGTTCACAATATAAAATAAATTTGTATATTAATAATTGTTAGTATTACATTGATGTAACTATCATCTTATATTGTTGTACTGCATGGTTTAATCGAACCGTGAAAATTTAGATCAAACTGGTAGATATAATCAAACCAACAAGAATACATACAATGAATTTTTGGACTAATCAGATTTATGGATGTCGAGATATTATATCGAGAACATATCAATCTGGTGCATCATTGAATCAGGCCATATGATTTTAAATTAGACCGGCAGATGTGATCAAATGGACATCGTCTTATATGTATTTAAGTTTGGCATGAATCCGGTGCATGGATTTTTTAAAAATCTCGTACTTGAAAACATATGTTTTGAAATTTAAACACATTGGAACGTTTTTTGGACTGTTCAAGTGTATTACATTTTGTAACGGCTTTATTCGATTCTGGAAACGAATGTTGTTCTTTTTTTTTTTTTTTCAATTTATTAAATCATGAATTTATTAGAACAAATTGTTTAGTTGCTAAATTCATGTTTAATAAAGATATGAAACATGATTTGTCTAAGTAAGGTGGTGTGCGGATTTAGCCCTTAATTTTAGTTTTAGTATAGAGGATATTAAATGATAAAAAAAACAACGCTCTTTTCTTTCTATCTAGAGAATATTTAAATGAAACCAAATGATATTGATGGTAATGGTAACGAATTTATTGGATGAATTAATAACTCCTCATAAGATCCCACAGTATTGGGCCGAGGAACAAATTATAGGAGGAAATTATTTCATAAACTATAGTAATTGTCCCAAATAAAGTCACTACTACCAATTATGGTTAACACTTGTTCTCAATTGTAGAGGATATAGTTAGGATCTGAAATAAAACTTTGAAGTTCGAATAATGTACCTAGGCGTTTCTTACCTATAAATAGATTTCTTTCTTTCAACTGTAAGGTAAGTCTGGGTAGATTAAACAAAAACGTAGGTATATCATCCATAATAATAAAAATCTTTTGTACACTATAGTGTCTTCAAATTCTATAAGTCCTCCGTTATTCATTTAAATTTATGTAACTTTATCCTTATATATTAACCTAATGAGAGGCTGAAGTGTTACGGTTAAATTATTCATGACAACTAAGATAGCGAGGAAAAAAATAAAGAGCATTTTAAAGTAGTGATAAACATGAGTAAATTGATAAATAAGAAAAAGAGCTCGTTGAGTTAAAATATAGGTATGAACGAATTCTATGCTGTCATTGTTGGCCGATTTTGCATGATAAATAGCGTTCTTTAGTATTTTGTTTTATATTGTAATATATTACAGTATTATAATATGTTTTCCTAAAATGTGATCTAAAATCCCAATTATTTTCTTAAATTTGTGATACAAAATCCCAATATTTTACCAAAATGTGAACTAATTTTCCAGTATTACAATAATTTTATTCTAAATCTCCAACTTCGTAAGATTAATAAAAACTAACTAAATCTTAATTTCAAAAAGTGAACATAAATTAACATCAACATGAATTCAAAAATGAACATAAATTTCAAATAAGGGAGAAAATTATGCAAAAATAAAAATAAAAATATCATAAATGCAAACTAAAACAAAATTTGAAAATTGCATCCATCTCATTTTCAGGCATCCATTTTCAACCCTTAAAAGTTGAATTGAATCAACCCTATAAAATTGCAGAGGTTATCTTGCCTACCTGTATGTTTGGATACAGAGATGGGTTATGGGGGAGTTTTACCGGAAAGAACAAAAGGCAGGGCCTCAATAGTTGGGACGGAAAATTGAATTATCTCTTCGTGAATCCCATGTAAGTCACTGTCCGTGTCTGAATATGATGAGCTTTTGACACACACCCCATAGTTTATAGTTGATTTGCCTACGCTGTGACGTTCAGTGTGGAAATTGTGACGATTCACAAAGTAACACGAGAGTTTTGTAACCTCAACAGTAGGATCCCAACAATGCAACTTTAGAAGCTCGTTGTCTGTCTAATTCAATTCGAATTTCACCTATATTGCACATATTAGAGAAATCATATATAAACGAATTACAGTTGTAACACAATTCACAAGGCACAATTAATAAGACACAACTTGCACGGCGTTTGAACCAATCCATGAATCGAGTAGCTACTAGCTCCTCAATAATAAGGTCCTCCGAATGGTGGTGCTTGTAAAGTTTATTCATAAAGGACATGTTCACATACATATCAATACATAGGTTAAAAATCCAAACTAACAATGTTAAATAAACTATATTGGTATCTTTACACTTACTGATAGTATAGCGTGACTACTTTAAAGTTGGTCAAAATGTATGTCTCCATTATGTGGTGTTCTGATCTATTGAGCCATCTTTTCTTTAAGGTACCAGAAGCTGGATCAATGTAGTTGAAAATAGACCGATGGATATGAGTGTCGTTCATACAGAGTTCGTCATTTCTACGTGGGTTGTTCCGTTTGCAAAGAATCTACAGTGCAAAGTAATCGGAAGTGAATAGACCGATTTCTTCTACAAGGTAAGCCACTAAAATTGAAGCCTCAATGTGTGCTTTGTTTTTCACCTTCATTTTCAAGTCTCGAAGAAATCTAACAAACAAATATTTGTTAGAAAAAATGATACTAGAACTATTTCAAAAAACTAGAATAACTTGTGTACTTACCTCTCAAATGGATACATCCACCTGTATTGGGCAGGGTCTCCCACGTGCGCTTCATATGGCAGGTGAACAATTAGGAGCTCCATTGAGTTGAAGAAAGCTGGAGGAAATATTTTCTCGAGGTTGCACAAGATGGTCGTGACACTAGCTTTCAATTCTTGTAACTTGTTTACATCTAGTGTCGTCGAACATAGAATCTAGAATAGAAGGCTGACCTCTGTCATCGGACTCCACACAGGTCGAGGAAGCATTTCATGTAAGGCAGTTGGGATGAATTTCAGCATGAGTACATGACAATTATGGCTTTTCATGCCATGTAGCCTCATCTCCTTCATGTCGACACAATGGGTCAAATTAGATGTGCAACCATTAGGAAACTTAAGATGTCTAATCTATTTACATAAAGCTTTGGGCATCACGTTCGGTCTCCTTTCGTCCACCACAAGCTTTGGTTGGTTATATGTGATCTTCAGGTCCTTTTGTGCATTCAGATCACGGTATTAAATATATTGTCAAACATATTCTTCTCAATGTGCATGACATAAAGATTGTGTCGTATCAAATGCTTCGACCACTACTATTTTCTTTGTCCACTTATGCTCGCTGCTGTAGCCATCTGGGAGTGACAAACGACACTTCAACTGCAGGACTAAACTCGTTAACCCAATCGTGGATGTGTCCTCTAATCAATCTTGGCCGCATAACCTTTCTTTCTATTCGGTTCTTAGTGAATGCTTTCGTGTTCCTACGGTGCGGATGGTCCGGGGAGAGGAACTGTCTGTGGTAGTTAAAGTAGCACGTCTTCCCATCGTTCTGCAGATAGAATGCACGTGTATCTTCCATACAAATTGGACACCCTTTAACACCATTGAAACTCCTTCCAGATGTCATTCCATAAGCGGGTAGGTCATTCACAGTCCACATCAACGTAGCGTGCATCGTGAATGTATCATTCCTTGCACTATTGTACGCTAGTACACCAACATGCAACCATTCTTACACGCATTAATCTTCTCAATAGATAAACTCAAGTCTCTTATCAAACTTCTTTGTACTATAGTAATCCATGGGGAAGGTGTGGTCACGGGGCGATATACGATCAGCCTAGTGGGATATTCGATCATATATATGCTGAGAAAAATGGCCCTCAGTCTAGATATTCACCGACTCAGCAACAGATGCCAATTGAGATTCGGTGCAACTGTTCCACAATGGCTGCTCAACAATATTCACTACATCGTGAAATCTCTGCCAGCCCAGACACATAATCATAGGGGCCTCCACCATAATATAAACTAGGCCCGGCATTAGTAGAACATGACCTCGTACCATCATCAGGCGCACCATCCTGGTTATAATTAGAAAACCAGAAAACCAGCGCGACAGCATCGAAAACCATTTTCTGCATCCAATCCATTTGGGCCGCATTACCCTAGTGCACACTGGTTCCCTCCTCCTCATGAGAAATGGGAGTTTGCTCCTCTTACAAAGTGGCCGTGGTGATGCCTCAAAATACTCCTGCACCCTCTCCTCACTACGAGAAGTCCAATTATAATACTCCGGCATAAAATCTTTCATACACACGTCAAAATTTACCTTGTCTGGGTTTTGAAAACATCATTTTTGTACTTCTCACAAGGAAACTTAATTTTCTCACTGTCCATGTATGCATATTGAGACTTGGCACATCAATAAATATAGCAACACCATCCTCAAACTCCGAATTGAGCCCCGGTCTACTCTGCAGGTTCTTCTCATACATCCAACTCCTCAATTATCTTAACATGATGAGTCATACATCACACACACACACACACATATATATTATTATAACATTAAATTTAATCAACAAAATTATAACAAATATAACCAATTGACAAATAAAGGATATGCTGTTACCTGATCAAAATTACTTCAAATATCAACAAATATTCGAGAGAGATTGACGAACGAGAGTATAAGAAAATTAGTGAGATAGTGAGAGAATAAGAAAATTGGAGAGAGATTGAGGAAATAGAGAGAAAATAAGAAGAATGGAAGAATATAATGAGATTAAAGGGAAAGAGAGGAACATATATATACATAAAATTGGAATGGCTATGGAACGGGCACAGGGACACATATTAACCATTGAAAAGTAGCCATTATTTTACAATCTGCAACGGTCATAAGAATAAAACAACAAAATCATTCCAACCTATATCGGTTTTAGCCACGGTCATTGTAACACATTTCGTCTTAAATAAAACTCATACTTAGGAACAGGTTTTCGCATAATTGATCACCTGCGTCATCAAAATCATTCCAAATTGTACCTCATTTTGGAATACATTTACTAATTGTCATCTTTTGGACATCAATTGTCTCAGATAAAGGAACGATCAACACAAAACCGTTCCTAATTCTAATAATGTGTTCCAAACAGAGTTCCAACCATTTACCGTGGACAAGATCTTTTGAGAGGACCTTGTAATAATTACTTTGGAACACATTTTTGATTTTTCCGTGCCAAAACAATAACCCATAAAAAATGCGGATTATGACGTCATCTACCAAATTTCGTTCTTCATGAGTGCCAAACCCGTTCCAATATGGAACGGGCTTTGGAACGGTCGTGAGATTCATGCAAAATCCCACTTTTTTTGTAGTGTTAAGGGAATGAATTAACTTCATAAACAACTTTGTTGTTTGTAAATGGTATTCTAGATTTACTTGATTTAGAAGCTGAATTCTTATTTATAGATTATTAAAATCAAAGAGATTTTAGCCTATGATCTAAGGCTCGAAAGAAATTTAAACAGAGTTTTTTTGGAAAAATATGGGAGCCATTTCGAATTTTTTTTTAGAATTTCTCGGATAAAGTGCAGAAAATTATTTTTGGCCAATTTTATAAGGATTTAGCGATATGGTATTAGATAATTTTTTTATCCGTTGGTTTATAATCAAATATTTTAAACAATATCTAAATATTTTAGAAAGAAAATATTGTTTGGATAATGCTGAAGTGGTTAATAATATATTTCGACCACAACAACCTTTTAAAATGAATTCTACTGACATTTAGATTAATTTCAAAGCATTTTCTACATTAATCAAAGACACTTCGAGGATCACACACTACCAAAAAAATGCGGAACTTGTAAGAGTTTTTTTTTTTTTTTTGAAAAGCCATAGGTAACAACTTTGTAATGAAAAACATTTGATGACGTCATGTTTTTTGCCAGAAGAATTTGGAACAACTTTTGAAATTGCAATAAAAATTTGGAACGACTTTTTCTTTTTATTTTTTTTATTTTTATTTTTTGTGAAAGCTAACTATTCCAAAATCTGGTCAAAAGCTCGTTCCAAATATATATTTGCAGTGGCCGTTAAAAACACAGGTACAATTTTTTTACAACTACAAATTCACTATGATGGAACGGTTGGCATTGTAACGGGAACACATTTCAATATAGTAAGAATTTCTTTGGCTTCAGTAGCATAATTTAATTGTGTGCTCTCCATTTTCCTTACAGGTACCTAACAAGTTATTCTTGTTTATTGTCATCAATTTTTTTAATATTCCTGATTAAAAATTTATTTATTTAATTCAATGAATATTTTTAATTGAATTAATTTAACTCAATTAAACTTTTCATTCATTAACCAAAATAAAAGTAGTTTATCATTTGACTAATTAAAAATTAGTTTTATTGATTACAAATCTAATCAAATTTGTCATTGGGCAACTATATCAAATTTGACTTCAAAATTTCCTCTTTAATGGTAAATGTTTGACAAAATAATAGAAAAAAGAATGAAGAGAGATTCAACTGGCTATAAATCAATTATTGGATTGTTTAAAGCACAAGCAAAGATCTCCAGCTCTTCATCACTTATTTTATTTTGTTTTTCATTGCCCGGCTCTGATGGAATGCCTATTAAAAAAGAGCATATAATAAGATAAGAGTTAAAATTCAACCCAAAAAAATCAATCATGTTGGTAAGAAATTATACGCTACATATACGTCCTATTTTCTTTTCTATCTGACTAACAATGTGGACATTTCTTGTATTACTTCTTGTTCCATCCCCATTCTGAATGTTGTGGAAGTTTCAATACGAGTCAAGAAAAATGACATAATACTTCATTAATTTTTTATAATCTTCTACAATTGAAAAGTCAGAAAGAAAATATATCCACATAAATTTTGGTAAAAAAAAATGAAATTATGGATTTTGAATTTACCTGTGCAAGAGCTAGATCATTCATCCGCAACTATATAGTATAAAAGTTACAACCTCCTTTAAAGATCGGAACTTTTGAGCGACTTTTTCATGAATATAGTACTATGCATGAAAAATTTGTTGAAAATGTTAGTTATATTGCATTAGTTTTGCATAACTAAAGAATTACAAGTTATTTATGTAAAATATTAAACAATTTTTTACCTTGTCACTCGTATTTGAGGCATTTCGCTTTCTTTTTTGTAATATCCAACCCTTTAGTCGTTCTTGCAGCGATAAATTGTATCTTGGTTGGATTTTTGTTGATCCAATAATTTCTGATAGAGGGACCATTCTTGTTGCAGAGGGAGTTTCTTTACTCTTATGTCTAATTTTTTTTCATTATTTGTACAATTATGCGATATGTATCCCTTTCCCCTGCTTCAACCTGAAATATTATGTAGTAGAATAATACGAGTTTATTTATAACTTATAATATCAAGTTTTTGAGACAAAGAAACGTAAATGTGTGTAATAGCTAAAGTGCACGTGATTGCACAATAATATCTAATTTTGTTTGTATGGAACTAGCTGCCAATACTTGAAAGTAGTAAATATAATAGCAAACGGTTTTTTTAATCTTCATGTGCATTTGATATATAAACCTAGCTGGCAATATTGGAGTAAAGCAGTCACACCGACTCAAATATATCATATGAATGCTAACTTATATTGCGCAAAAAAAATAGTCACATGCATGCTTTGAAGATTCATTATTGTATAATTATCTCACAATCCTATTTAGTCTTTATTGAATAATAATGGATTATAATAGCTGGATTTCAATTCTTTAGTCTTGAATATTTTTTAATGGATCATAAATATTTCTTATGCTTTTTTTAGTTGTCTTGACAGAAAAATTTCACAATTATTGTTTAAAAAAATTTTTATCATTAAGTGAAAACTCTATATCGTAACTTAAGTCCTGAGACAGTATCAACATACATGTAAAGCAACAAAATATGAAATCAGTAAAGAATCTAACCTACATTCAGTTTACAATTTAATTTACCTTATTTTAATTTAGTAAAACTATATATATGCCATGATTAACCTAATATCACATAAATGATTTTATTTACCACAAGTAAGTTATTCATTACCAATATGTCTTTATAAAATCATTGTTAGTTTCATCGATAAACGAGTATAGAGTAATAAGTTACAGTTTACAACACTCACTTTTATCCATCTAATTACAATGCACAAAGTAATGTAACTCTGATTGAGGTAATAAAAACTATCGTATATATATATATACGATAGTTTTTATTACCTCAATCAGAGTTACATTACTTTGTGCACTTGTAATTAGATGGATATATCTTACCTTTTTTGTTTAAATTGATTTTTATCTATTACAGTGCAATAGATACACTACTTGTAAACCGATAAAAAACTAGCAAAAAGAACCACTACTTCATAATTAAGTTATTTATAATTTAATATTTTTTTAATTTTCATTTACTTCATTATGTTTCTAAGTACCCGTATGGGAGAATTATTTGTGATGTTTAGGTACAGGAAAAGGTGTTTCAACATTTCCAACTCCATTTATTTCAGCATTTTTATTTCCCATTATAACTAAATCTCATGTTATATAACAAAAAGGAAACAAATCGGTTTAATCTATCAGTTCACAAACTATTGATTTGAAGTAATACTTTAGTTCAAACTTGAAAAAAATTGTCTGTAATAGAAACTAATCAATTTTATTAAAGAGCTTCTTCATGTATTCCCTTGCTAGCTTAATTAACTAATTCGAAGAAGGATATCTTAAAGTTCCTTTACATAAAAGATGTACATCTATTAGTTATAGTCATTAAATATATTAAACAGAATAGTTTATGCATGAACTGATAAGCAATATGAGTTCTTGGAACAAAATTATTATGCAAAGTTCACTATTTTAACTTAGATATTATCACAAATATTATAGGTAACAGTGAGCATGCACCATTTGGTATTATCAATCTAAACTCATGATATTAGGCAAAGCTACCACACATTAATTATTGATTAACATGCATCTAAAAATTGATCTTGCATGAAACAATAAAAAAAATAAAAAGACAATGAGATCAGTCAAGTGATTTAAGTTTCAAATAATATACAAAAAATTCCGAATTGGAAAGTGCACATACCTTATGCATTTCAAGAATATATTGCTGCCTTGTTGATGATGTCGAAAAAGTCTAAAAGACCTTTCAAGTGCTTTGAACTGTACACCTATCTCGACTTCTCTTCTTAATTGAATGCCTACTGCTTATTCAGGTTGATCCTTACAAATAAAAAGAAGCACATTAAAAAAAAAAGAGCCTCAACTAAGCCACATATAAAGTAAAATGTGTAGGCATATTAGATAAAAGAGATAAGCAAACTCAATAGCCAATTAGTCGGAAGTGGTTGTGTATGAAGGAAAGTTCTGTAAACTTCAACTGAAATTGATAACAAAAAATTAAAGTGACCATTTAAACTTCTAATGAAATAAAGAGACATATTGCCTTATATTGCAAAGTACATCCCTTCACCACCAAATTTCGATTAATAAATATTTTTTTATTGAATAATGTGATCACTTCTCGCATTTGACTCTATCAATATACTTTAGACATCAAATGCAAAGTAATTCTTGCTTGTTAAGTTTTTCTATTAGATGAGCACTTTTTTATACTAAAATACAAAAATTATTGAACAACTCCCTTTTTCAAGTAGAACTAATGAGATCAAGTAACCACCAAACGTGGTTCTAATATTTAAGGTAATTAGCAAACAACTTATAATCCTCATAATTGTCATGTAAGAGTTAGGTTATATCCTATTTCTGCAATCTTACAGTTTACAGTAGTAGATTTTAATAAAAGAATAAGTACCTAGTACTCAATTTTTGATTATACCACCCTATTCTCAAGGAATAATTTCCAATAAGTAAACCACATATAGCTAATCTCAATGGATAAAAGTCCACCCGAACCCAACAAGGCAACATTTGTTGCTTATGCAGAATATCTCATATAGTGATCACAACAATCCTATAATTGAAATAACCTCAATGTCGTATAATATAATGTACTTGTATACCATTCGAAACATTCAAAAAATCAATTTGGAATCAAGATCGCTAACAATATGCAAAATAAGAAGCCATCATTTAATTCAATGATAGTTACAACATCGAACTATGTACATCGCTATACATATAATAAAATAAGTATGTACGATTATGTGCACGTGTAAAATTAATAAGATATGTTATAATATGAAAAATAAATGGCATGAAAAGATGTAAAAACTATGAAGTCATTAATAGTTAGAATTTACGTGACAACAATTAAGAAAGGTGAAAAGAGTAGAGGTTTCTATGGTACCCTGTCCCACATAAATTATGAATTAAGAACATAAGCAACATATAAGTATTGGTGAAATAACCCAAGAGCATCGACTGGATAACCCTTTTCGATGAGTTGTCATAATCAAATTTTAAGATACACTTCGTGGGTTTGAGGCTATTCTCATGTTCAACGGCCTCGTGGGCCTAGCTATGATCAAATAGTATCCAATTCGATCCCAAGCAGAGTCGGAAGCTAAGTGTTATCACGGACAAAGTGCGATGTGCGTGGGGAGGCACCTCTTGAACCTGCAGGAGAAAATGCTACATTCACAAGAGTCACCTCCAGAATCCTGATACCTAATGGTCGATCATAGGATAAGTTACTCCACAACGAGGATGTCACATTCTAAATGAGAAGTGATTGTGATGCCCCCATTGACTTATATTAGAAAACTAAGAAGATAAGCAACAAATAAGCATTTCCAAAGAACTCAAGCGCTTTCATTTGATATCCATTTTGATTTTCAAACCATATTCTAGGATGCACGCAGTGAGTATGGAGGCAATTCTTATGTCAATAGTCTCGCAGGCTCGAGGCTGACATTCCATTAAAATCTTTGATCATTGTGTTTAACAAATGAAAATGATGTTTCAAAAAATAGGGAAAATGTTTTGTGGAGTTCATAATACAACAGGATTGCATCCTAGAATGATTTTCATATGATGCAACATCCACTTTTCATTATTCATTTGACTGTAAGAGGTTGCCCAAAAGAAAAAGGTATTTCAGTTGAAATCATCTGAGTTTGTTGTGAATGATGCAAACACAATTTTAACCTCATGAAGTTTATATTTCTAAAGGAAGCCAAATGAAAATATGTAACTTATTTTCGTTCTAGGAGTCATTTCCTTAATTTCAAAGCTAATTAGTCTAAATCACCAGGAGAAGAATCCATATAGCGAAAAAAAAAACTTATGTTTCTTGATATCTATTAGAGTGCCTGCAAATTGGTGATACCGTTGGAAGATCTATAACGATTTTTGAGTGAAAGATTCTAAAGACTGCTATTTTATGTAATGAGATCGATCAAACATAAGTTAATAGTAACAGGCTTTATTTGCTAACAAATGATTGAACACTCAACATTAATTATGGGTGCCTAGGTCAGTTGTACCTAGGTAGGGGGTTAGGCAAGACCCGTACCCATTTATTGATGATCGAGAAAATCCTGTTATTTGGGAAAGCTCAAAACTAGGAGTACTACTTTCTTACAAAATCATTTAAAAAAAATTGGTAATCCAACTTGTCTAAGTAAAAGATATTTTGAGTGGCGTGGATATCTCACTCCCTGAAATACGTAATTTACTTCCTGTCACACGCTTCATTTGTTAGGAGATCCACCATATTATCCCCTTCCCTAAAAGTGTTCAAAAAACATTTTCAACTTTGATTACATGATGTTTTGACAGAATATGCCGCAACCACTAGTTGCCTCTGTGTTGGACTTCGTCAGTGCGAAAACATTTTCCACATCAATTTCTCTCTATGCTCTGGAAAATGTGCTCAACCAATTACAAACCTTGATAAAGTGATCTTGTGATAATGTAAATACTGAAAAATCACAAACACTACATCTCCTTGGTAATTGTGCAGAACCATGCATGCTCCCGCTTCACATTGTTCTCCTAAGATGCACCATGGCAGAAAGTTGGCATAGGAAGTGAACCAATGTGTCATCAACATAGATTACCTATCCTTTGTGGCTTTTTAAATACACCTGCTTTTGCAACAACCATAACTGGTGATGCACCTCAGGATGATTGTTAAAAGCTTGGACACGATGATCGTTGTGCTTGGCTTGTCATGTCATCCAAGAAAACCATAGAATAAATGATGATACAAAGTTAAGTATATGTCCCTCAATCAAGGAGGTTGATGTCAACTTCCATTAATGACAAACCATTATTATCACAAATATGCTACCAGAAGCATTAGCTGAAAAAAAAAAAACTAGGAAAAAAATTCACACACTTTTGCACCTTGACTCCAAAAATACCATGTGCAGTAATTGCAATAAGCAAACAATACTAGCGATGCCACTACAATCGTTTGTTGACCTACAATATGTCCTTCATCAATTGCCACAAAAAATATTGATTTAATTGCAAGTTGCTAGAAACCATAAAAATTGTTGAAGATCTATGCACAAACCTAATGCCAAGTCATTTTAATTAAATGATCCCCATCATATGAGACACGCTAAACCACTTATTTGCAGACTTCTAGTATTAATTACCGACATATAAAATGTCTTTTTCACCTAAAAGTTGCATGGTTACCTGTATGCCTTTTTTTATTTGTACCATCATCTCACGAATGGTTATAACTAGGGGTGGGAATATGGGTTTCAACCATGGTTCCAACCTAATCTATCTAGTTTTGGGTTGGATTGAGTTTAATAATTTTCATTTGGGTTGAATGTGGTTGAATTTGAAGTAAATTAACTATATCATGGGTTCTATATGGGTCCTAATGGATCCTAAATGGGTTCTAAATAAGTTTTGTTATGTTTATTTTTAATAGTCAATCAAATGTTATTTTAATAGTATCAAAAGGAGTCAAGATGTGTTGAGTTAGATTTGTTATAACTAAAAATGAGTTGTTATAGGTGGAATTTAAATAAAATTATATTTCATATAGGTTGTTAATGGGTCTAATATGGGTTCTTAATGAGTCCAATATGGGTTGATTATGGGTTCAATTCATAAAATAAATAAAAAATTGACAAGAACCCAAAACTCACCCTATTGTTATCACTCACTTTTCTCTTTCATCACACACACTTTATACTTACCCACTCCTCTTTCTCCAAACACACACACACACACACACTCACTCCACACGCACACACACACACAACAATGCATGCGCTCCTCTCTTTTTCTACACACACATAACTCTCAATTTTCAGTCAAAAGCTTATAATGTTTTTTATTTTTTCAAATTATTAGTAATTTACTTTATTTTTATATCATTTTTTATTTTATATTATAGCTTAAAGTTTTGATATATAAAAATGAAAATATATCTCAACAAAAATAGAGAATTTGGTTGCACGGCGGTGTTCATTTAAGATGAGCATTCAAAATTTATGAATTATTTTGATAAAATACAGTATTTTCTAGATACTTAATAGTTTTGTTTATTTTATAATTTAGCAAATGAGTCTTAAGTTGCATGGTCATTAGTCAGATATAACGTGTGATACAAGTAGTAATTATCTTTTTCAATAATTCAAATATTGTCTTTTTTTTTCATTGTATAAAGTTTTGAAATCTTTATATTCAAATAATAAAATAGTTTATATTAACCCGACCCAATCCATTTTGAACCCATTCATTTGAACTCATTTTTAACCCAACCCAATTGAACCCGACCCAACCCGACCATTTGCCACCCCTAGTTATAACTATTACAATCAACATGGATAACATCATCGTGATTCAACAATCACAGTATGGCTAGCTCTATGAAAAACCTGCCTCTATTTTTGTATCATGGATACCAGCACGATCAATATGGATGGATTTGGTAGTCATTTAATAATCTTTGCTTCCCACAACCACGTTGCCAGTATACTTACCACCCTACGTGCTTGCCCAAATTTAGTTGTTTCAACATGGCCATTCTCCAATTCGGCCATATTAGATTTCGGTCTTTAACACCTTCATCACAAACTATATCATCACCATGCTCCATACATTTAGCATTCATGAAGCATAATGACATGCTGCACCACCATTTGTATGTCCATGGAGTGATTGATGCATTGCTGCCTTTGTTACTTGATATCTTTCATTCCAAATCCACATGAAGTACTTAATGATAGAAGTTCTCTACCTAGTAGAGTAAATGCCTCTTTCAACTTGCACAACCTCCAATCTTGGTCATAAAGTGATAACTTTCAAGATGCATGATGGTTTGGGCTAGAAGACGATCCAACCTATGATCAGATTGACCCAAAAAAGATAAGTGGGTTGGTCCAATCAAGATCATTCCTAAGCTGATCGTAGGTATCAATACTTGGGTAAGCCAAACCCAATGACCTAGGACCCCTTATCCTATGTCGAGCTAGTGGGCCAGCCTAATCGGGCCAATTTTTTTCTTTTAATGATACAACTCATATAATTTTTATTTTATTCTTCTAGGTAAATTATTTCAAATTTTTTATACTTTTGAAACTTTGAAAATGTTAATCTTTATTGTTCTATTTTTAAATTACTGCATCAATTCATTAATACTCAGTGTTATTTTTTTAAAGTTCATTTTAAATCTCTTTTGGGGTTGTTGTTATTTAAATTTATTATTGTTTGCTTGTGAGTTAAATTGTTATTTAACTTCATTATGTGGTCTTAACTAGCCTCTTTTTAATTATAAGTTTTTGTTTGATTTACCTTATTATATATTTAGTTCAAAAGAAAATCATAAATTATTTAAGTTTGTTCAAAAAAGTATCTCAATTTCATTAAAAAAAAAATAGGCACAATCAGGCTTGGTTTGAGCCCGACCCATGTCCCAATAGGGCTAATTCACGATTTTAACCTAAGTTTAAAGATGGATGCATTTTGGGCTCATTTAAAGGCTCATGACCATCTCAAAACCAATGATAAACAATATTAAGCCAATCCTGAACATGGCTTTTTGGGGTTAGACATGCCAGTCTTAGGCAGTTAAGCCCATTATGCACCTTGAGTCATTGAGTTTTGAGGTGAAAAGATCTGAGTGCGAGCATTATTTTAAAGAGAATTCAAAAGATCAATTTGGAGATAAAACAAAAGGTAGCAAGGGTACTTCTTGACACAAAATAGAGCATCTCAGAGTGAGAGGAAGAGGCACCCATAGCAAGTAGAGCACGTTGACACAAATCAAAGAATTTACCAACTTAATTAATTAACCTTTAACTACCATCAAATCTCTACCTAAAACAAAATGAATAAATAATTAATTAGCCATTCAACTTAAGATTCCTCAATGACATTTGTCACTGTTGTTGTTGCACTTTCTCTTGAACCTTCATTTGTGCTTAATTTAAGGTAAAATTAGTTGGATAAAAGTTAGTGTTATCAAAGACTATTTTAGTCACCCAACTTCAGGTCATGGTAAAATAATGTATAGAAATAAAATAAATAAAAGACAAGTTTTATTGAGCATGATTCCAAAAGCCCCAAGAATGGGTTCTATCTGAATTTATTTTAAAAAAATTATCAAATAATTAAAGTTGAATCTCTTATTAAACCCTAATTATAAAAAAAACTCTTAATATTCAAATTTTAAATATTTATATTTTAAAACTTTGACAGGATTGGAAATTAATTAAAAATAAACCAGGGAGACAAAAAGAAAATAATTAATTAATACCTGAGGCTCAAATAAACTTGTTGACGGAGAACACGAGATGGGATTCGGCGGTAGGACGTCACCGGAATCTTCACAGGGCGAATTTGAATTCGGCACAGATGAAATTATCCAGCCAAAATCTTTGGCGTAAGTTTTGAAGAATTCTGTTGGCAAATCATACAACAACGATGAATTAAACAAGTCGATCCAGAAATAAGTGTTAAAGAAAAAAAAAAAAAAAGAATCAATGCTGAGAAAAGGGAGAATGGAGTTGCATGCATAGAATTTATCTACATTTTTGAGTTTTCCGCCATTTCTTGACCACTGAAGGATCAAGGTAACGTGCAAGTGCCTCGACTCTTAGTTCTTCTTGAACAGTTTCTACAGTGACTAATTTGACGGAGAAAGGTGTGAAAATATGAAGTGCGAGTGTGTGTTGATGAGAGAGTGTGTGAATGTTGTGTGTATATGCATTCTGTGTTTCAAACAGCAGAGCGAGACACACGGGTACAGGAGGCCCGGAAGTTACGTTTTGTCTTTTCTCTTGATATTTTCCTCTTAATTCATTCATTTTTGTTTATCATTAATTAATATTATTGTAATAATTAGACAAGAGCATTTTTAGAAAGAAGTATAAATATTAAACCTACTTATAAATACAATGTAATAAATTATTTTCTACATCAGATCCCTCCAGAAAAGGCAAGAGAAGAGAGAGAGAGAGAGAGAGAAGAAACTTCAATAATATATACCTTTATATTAAGGGAGAGCACCTAATTGGTGTCTCTTATTTTTGGTCTGTCAATTTATGTATTAATTATTTACAATTAATTAACTAATTTATTCATTTATTTATTAACTAATTAATTTACTAACCAGCCACTCCTCTAAACCTCAAATCACTCTTCCAATTAAGTGACTGCATTTTTGTTTAATGATGTCTAATTATTATGGTCTTTCATTTTTTTATTGTCTAAAAAAACAAAACAATTGTTCTTTTCTTTTTTCTGAACTTCAAATTATTTCTCTCCCTCAACTTTCATGTTTCTTTTTCTTCCACCATTTTCTCTAAATAATTACCGACAACTCTATTTTTCTATATTTTTTATTTATTTAACTAAAATAAATATTTTAAAAGAGTCAGAATTATATTATTATATTTTAAATTAATTGCACACGCATGTATGGGTGCCACACACACTAGTATTTATGAAAACTAATGAAGAAAGATCATCAGTCTATACATATCGTAGTGTTGTAATCAACCATTTATGTTTGCAAATTCTTTATATACGATTCCTAATTTGAGTAAATTGAAAACTTAAAGTAGTGATGAAGTTAAAATTGATACTCAAAAATAAAAAATTAATCATGTCTCTCAGTTCAATCATTTTGGGGTTTTGTTGAAATTTGACAATATTTTAAACAAAGGTTCTATTGAAATGTATTTCCAAAGACCGGATATTTTAAATGAAATAAATGTAATAGATGTGTTTAAATCTGAAAAATAAAATTAATGTTTGGTATATAAGGATAGGTATGAATTAATATCACTTACCTGATTCATAATCTTTGTGATTATTACATTATGAGGATTGGATTTCATTGAAACTGGAGTCCAGTATTTTAAGTTTGAAATTAATTGCAATTATATTAAAGTCATACAGAAAAATCAATACGTGTAAGAAATGTTTATATATATATACATATATACTAGCAATAGTTGCAAGCAATCCTCATGCATATTGCTTAACTGAGAGCATGTAAGATTATCTACAATTTCTCAATGATCAAAAAATTAAAAATACAAAATTGTTTAAATTTTGAATTCATTAAATAAACCATATGTATTAAAGCATAATATTTTTCATTACCAAATTTCACTATATATCTAACAATAGTATTACGTAAAATTAAATAAATTTCAAAAGATTGTGTGTTAAAATATATAAAAATAGAAGAATTTAAATAACCAAATATAAAAAAAAATATTTAGTACCATTAGCAATTGGAGTGTTGGTGCATGTGTATCTTAAAATAAAATCAAAATTCTTAATGTTAATTTTGTTGAAAACTTATACGAAGCAAAACATAGATGCGACTACAGAAAACAAATTTTATTGTTCATCCATCAATATAGACATAAATTCCTTCTTGTAGTCAACTTAACTCCACCAAAATACATTAATGTAGACATAAGTTAACATTAAAGTAAAATACTCAATCCTTCATTTTAAATTATGCCATCCATATTAAAAGAGTATCTTAAAAATATTATACACTTGATATTATTTATAATGCACAATAAAGACGAATCCTAAAAATTTTGAATAGAAAAAATTATCTGGGAAAAGCAAAGAAGAAAATTGATTGAAAGATTTTGCTGAACCAGTAGTAAAGAAATCATAATGGATAGTTAACTACTTAAATTGTTACAATAAATTAATATCTTTTGAATCAAGATTCGATGGAGAAAAATAAAACGTCAATATAATATTATATTTGTTTGGTATAAGAAATAAAACCAATATATATATAGAATTATTTTATATAAATATTTCAATAAGCAATAAGTTCTACCATCTATAAAATGGAACAAAAAGATATACCCAATAATCTATTTTTCAATGAAAATATTCAACACATGGCATCTTCTTATAAATGCACCTGCAATTAGAGAGAGAAAAAATATAATACATAGATGTTATTAACCATAAATGAAATTTATATATTAAGCATAAGCATATAGAATGTATGGCATTTTACATTGCTAGAGAAATTATAATTAGGACTTGAGAATAAGAATTGAACATATAATCATAAATTTTATACAACGTTGACCACACAATTGAGAATAAGAATATATATAAAAGTTAAAATTTAATATATGTATATATATATATATACATTTTTACAATAATATCCAGAATAATGATATGCTCTTAATGGGATAAGAAATGGATATGAAAAAAAATTTTTAGGAAATATAACAACGACCACGTGGATAATCGCCTAAACATAGCAAGCTCATAAGTGACAATTTACCGATGTAAAGATGATTTGTCAAACCAGCAAGATAGTCTGATAGAAAGCCCAGCCTGAAATTTGATCATAAAAAACAATTACATATGCTTTCAGTCAAAAAGATAAACACCAAAAAGAGAGAGAATGTGTATCATGTGGGTGGATAAAAACCTCGATCTAACATAGACATGCAAATCTGATAAGAAAATCAATATAGTTCAAATAGATTTTAGCAGTATAAAATGATTGATTAGTGACCCAAACACTAATTCGACTATCCCTTGAATATAGAATATTGATGTTGACCACCATGCACCATCCTCTTCCGACCACTTCTTCTCTTTTCCTCTTAACTTCATCTCAATTTTGCATGTTCGCATAAGACAATGCATCTGATGAACAGTCTGCTCAACTTTGTTGTGCCCACCAGGAAAGCCTTCTCACGCTAACCTTTACTCGGCCAACTCTTCTTCATCACACCACCTGTGAATAGGTTTACAACACTTATTTTAATGATGCAAACACGGAGAACAAAGTGGTTCTCATCATTGGAGTTCGCCTTCTTCAAAATATGAAAACTTGTGTTGAATGTTTTCTAGTCCTAGTGAGGACGATTATAATTCATTATTTCATCTGTTGATTAATTGGTTTACATTATTTAAAGTATGAACAAAAAAAGAAGGAAAAAAATGACAAGAAAGTGGGGAAGGTGGGAAAGTGATGAAAATGGTTGGTGGTTGTAGGGGGAGAACATGGAGGGAAACAAATGAACAATAAGATAATTACTTTATTTTTTATAAAATTACTTAATCTTATTTACAAACTTTTTAGGGGTATAATTGAAAAATAAAAAATTGGTATAGTGGTACAAAAATTGCTATTTAAGAGTGTAAGAGGTCTTTCTTTTATAAATAGTATGGATATATATAATAGATACTTAAAAATATATAGCTAAAAGAATAGCAAAAAATCAATTTTTTTATTGGGACACAAAAAAAATTTGGCCTAATACATTTTTAGTCCCCTAATTAGAAGGGGTAGCATTTTAAAGGGACTGAACTTATAATTAAAACAATTCATTCAATTGAATTTTCATTTTGAAAAAAACTCAATTATTAACTTTATTTTATTGGACAAATTCACTTTTGATCTTTTACATTATAGGTCATATATTTATTGTAAAAAAATTCATTTGTTTGTTGTAAAAAATAGTTTTAAAAAAAATTAATTTTTCAACTTTATAAATTCTACTTTTTTTGGTTTGCTCCATCCAATTTAGTTAACAGTTTAACTTTTTATAGCAATTTCAAAAGTTATTCCAAATTCTTCTGTCAAAAAACATGACGTCAGCAATTGTTTTCCGTTCTAAAATTGTTACATATGGCCGTTCAAAAAAAAAACTATTACGAAACTCACATTTTTTGGTAGTGTGTGATCACCAAAGTGTCTTTCGATTAATGTAGAAATGTTTTGAAATTAATCTAAATGTTAGTAGAATTCATTTTAAAATGTTGTGGTGGAAATATATTATTAACCACTTCACCATTATCCAAACAATATTTTCTTTCTAAAATATTTAGATATTGTTTAAAATATTTGATTATAACCCAAGGGATAAAAGCAATTTTCTTATACCATATCGCTAATTCCTTATAAAATTGGCCAGAAATAATTTTCTGAACTCTATTCGAGAAATTCTCAAAAATCAATTTCAAAATGGCTCCCATATTTTTTCAAAAAACCCTCTTTCAATTTCTTTCTAGCCTTAGATCCTAGGCTAAAATCTCTTCGATTTGAATAATCTATAAATAGGATTTCAGTTTCAAAATCAAGTAAATCTAGAATACCCTTTTACAAACAAAAAATTTGTTTATAAAATTAATTCATCCCTTAACACTTTAAAATGTTTTGAAATTAATCTAAATGTTAGTAGAATTCATTTTAAAATGTTGTGGTGGAAATATATTATTAACCACTTCACCATTATCCATACAATATTTTTTCTAAAATATTTAGATATTGTTTAAAATATTTGATTATAACCCAAGGGATAAAAGCAATTTTCTTATACCATATCGCTAATTCCTTATAAAATTGGCCAGAAATAATTTTCTGAACTCTATTCGAGAAATTCTCAAAAAATCAATTTCAAAATGGCTCCCATATTTTTCAAAAAACCCTCTTTCAATTTCTTTCTAGCCTTAGATCCAGGCTAAAATCTCTTCGATTTGAATAATCTATAAATAGGATTTCAGTTTCAAAATCAAGTAAATCTAGAATACCCTTTTACAAACAAAAAATTTGTTTATAAAATTAATTCATTCCCTTAACACTACCAAAAAAGTGGGATTTGGCACGGATCTCACGACCGTTCCAAAGCCTGTTCCATATTAAAACGGGTATTGACACTCATGAGGAACGAAATTGGGTAGATGATGTCATGATCCTCATTTTTTATGGATTATTTTTGCACGGCAAAACAATTTCAAAACATGTTCCATAAGTATCAATTACATGGTCCGCTCCCAAGACCGTGTGTCCAAAGTAACGGTAAATGGTTAGAACTTTGTTTGGAAAACATTATTAGAATTAAGAACAATCTAGTGTTGACAGTTCCTTTATGTGAGACAATTGATGTCCAAATGATGACAATTAGTAAATATATTCCAAAATGAGGTACAATTCAGAACGTTTTTTATTACGCAGGTGATCAATAACGCAAAAACCCATTCCTAAGTATTAATTTTATTTAAGATGAAATGTGTTAAAACGATCGCAGCTAAAACCGATATAAGTTGGAACGATTTTGTTGTTTTATTAATATTGTATTACTAAAACCATTCTAAATAAAGTACAACAGCTATAATTCAAATGACAGAAAACCGTTCCCAAGTCCGGTACTATGACCGTTGCAGAGTGTAAAATAATGGCTACTTTTCAATGGCTAAATATGTGTCCCTATGCTCGTTCCAAAGCCCATTCCAATATTTTCTATATATGTATATAGAGATATATATATATGTTTCTCTCTTTCCATTTAATCTCACTATCTTCTTCCATTATTCTTACTTTCACTCTATTTCCTCAATCTCTCTCAAATTTTCGCGATCTCTCACTATCTCACTAATTTTTTATACCCTCGTTCGTCAATCTCTCTCGAATATTTGTTGATATTTGAACTTATTTTGATCATGTAACAATTTTATCCTATATTTGTCAATTGGTTATATTTTATAACTTTGTTGATTAAATTTAATGTTATAATACATATATATATATATATATATATATGTGTGTGTGTGTGTGTGTGTATGTAGGACTCATCATGTTAAGCCAGTTGAGGAGTTGGATGTATGAGTAGAACCTGCCGAGTAGGGCAGGTCTTACTCCGGAGTTTGAGGATGGTGTTTCTACATTTATTGATGGGCCAAATCTCAACATGCATATATGGACTGTGAGAAAATTAAGTATCTTTGTGAGAAGTACAAAAACGAAGTTTTCAAAACCCCAAATGAGGTAAATTTTGACGTGTATATGAAAGGTTTATGCAATTAAGAATAAAAAGAAAATCATCTTCCAAAGCCGATAAAATATAAACATGCTCCAAACACATAATACATGCAAGATTCATAGCCTATACACCAAACCGGGCTCTGATACCACTTGAATGAAGTGGATCGGCCGAAAGCGCGGAAAATAAAAAAAACGATAAATAAATTCCGATCAAGAGGTGTACCCTTGATCTTTTCCCGGGCGTTTGGTGTAATAATCACAGATCTAATCATGCAATTAGGCTAACGAAATTAATAGAAAAACGAAAGCATAAACTAAACAGGGTTACCTTTCGTTTTTCTCCTCCAATCGATAATTTGGTAGATCTCCCCCGGCGTTCGTCCACGCAAGACTCCAACGTAGGAGGCCTCTACTATTGTCCACACCACACTAAAAGGTTAGATTTATCCATGTGCTAGCAAGGATTAAATCCGTGGGAAGAGAATCGAAATTACACTATGAATTAGTGTATTTCGATCTCCTTTGTTCTTCACTTGGTTCTAAACCAAGAAGAACTTCAAGAGAGGAGAGAAGAATATTTTGCTGATTATTGGTAGAGTGTGCATGAAATTTTTTTGTGTCAAAACAACAAAAATCGGCTAGGGTTTGTAAGTTGAAGAGTTGGAATGAAAATGTTGAGATATGGAAGGAGACCTAGTCTTCCAACTTCCACAACTTTCTCAACCTCTTCCCAAAACTCCTCTCCACTTTCCACACACCTTATGCACGAATTTGGCTGATTATTTCAGCCAAATTTAAGCTATTTTTGACCTACCAAAGTCAACATGGGCTGGGGCTTGATGCATTTTGGACCGGATTCAATTTGCTTGTCCAACGAGTCAAATTGAGCCCATATACCATTCCTGTTGGACTTAATATTTAATCCAATTAAATAAAATGCCAACAAAGAAAGTTCAAGTAAATATTTAATCCAATCCAATATTTACAAGTCCAAAAGACACTTAATTATTTAAATGAATTCAATCCACTTAATTAATTAAGCCCAACCAAGCATAACTAGTCCAACTAATTATTTCTAGCCCATTTCTAATTAATAAATCCAATTCACTTATTAGAAAGGTCATCTACTAATTAATTAATGGATCCAACCTACTAATTAATTACCCCAAGCCTCTTTTAAATTAATCCAATCAATTTAAAAAGGCTAAGTCCAAAATTTAATTAATCCAATTAATTAATTTTGAACTATCAGCTAATGGATTATTACTCATAAATGATCCAATCATTTATACTCTCCAAGAATTAATTTAATGTAATTAAATTAATTCACCTCTTTTGGAATTAATTCCAAATTAATTCCCTCACCTTTTCGTGATCTGTGTGTGACTCTTAGGTTCACCCTCATCTAGACTTGGGCGTGCTATCACACAATTAATTAAATTAAATTAATTAATTATTTCTGATTATCCCATAACCAGAAATAGCCCGTTACCATGGGTTGTCTAGCAACAGTCCATGGCACTAGAGACTAAGCGAATCGTGGCGTGAACATTCAGACTCCGATTTCATACGGATACGGTCCTACTGTCAACCGTCTCCCGGCCTTAGTCTAGGGCATAGAATTGGACGTCGGTTCTCATCCTTAACTAGGCATCTATGCTGCATACTCGAAATGTGTTTACTCTACTGATCATCGTAGGAAATCCCTTCCCACTCGATCAATCGCTATGGCCATAGACTTGAAGAGTCTAAACCATCTCAGAGTGCATAGGAGATCTCGCTGTCATAATACTGACAGGGGACAGATTCTTTCTTGGAATCCACCGCCCTCGCTACATACTCCGACTGCATTGGATAAGGCTTATGATGACCATGCTCTATGGCACAACCACCTCGCCATACCAAGATACAGTCTTTGTATACACGTGACTGCCATGATTCCTCAAGTCCAAGGACTAATCTCATATTAGCGGAACGGGAATCCCATCATACCGACTAAGCTCAAGAGGCTTCCATATGACGATTTCCACGAGTCAGTCTAGTCATTTGACTACCTGGCCAACTAACCCACTAAACTGCACAGACGACCCACGTCTTATGTTGACAAAACACGGCTGCAGTACTTAGTGCAAGTCTCTATAACTCTCGATGCCTTATCTCGGTCCTCGACTTGGAACGTTTCAGACCGACCCTCAAGAGTTGTTTCATAGCCGCCAAACGTATGCATAGCCCAACTCCGTGGGTTTAATCTTTAGGTCTGTGGGCATTTCGTTGTGATATTGAAATCCCATTCAATGTCAGTGGTAAGCACAACGAAAGCAGACTGCCAAACATGATGATTCTTATCATATTCATCAGCCTAATATTATTTTGTAAAGATTGGCGAATGGCAGACAACCAATCCAATTGGCTTTTGGTCACCCATTCCAACAATCTCCACTTGACCATTGAGCCAATTTTCCATGTCCCTCAGTATCTTGTGAGTTATAGCAATCTACAATACCGGCACGGTTTCGTGGGTCTACTTTATTTTTTGTTGGATCTACACGGTTCAAGTGATGCTTCAACCATCGCAG
>JACGWL010000118.1:0-24996 GCA_034509725.1 Sesamum angolense
TAACATTTTTTCATTAGATAAAAAAATATTCGTAATTATGTCAAATCTCAAAACAGGTGGTTGCAATTTATCCTTGTTGATAATCAAACATATCATACTTTGTGACATCCAAATGTTACACTAAATAATATAGCAAGTGGGAGATAATAACAAGAAGAGAAAGGAGCTTTGGCAATAAATTATTCTCTGTTTTGTGTCTAATGGCACAATTAAAAGAAAAATTCAATTATTGCATTGGCTAATCAATTCAATTATTTACACTAGTATATACCGCACACTCAAATGTGTGTGCATAATTAAATTAGATTCAAAATAATAATATTATCTTAATTAAATAAACATACTAATTAAAAATTATAAGAAAGTTATGAAAAATTATTGCAAAATATTAAAGAATTAAAAAGGATGTGGAAGTTAAGAATAGAGAAGATGGGAAGTTGAGAAGTAAGTTAAGAATATAGAGAAAATAAAAATTGAGAAGAAATATAAAGGGAGAGAAAATAGAAATTAATAAAATAATTAAAAAAATTGACAGACCAAATAATTGAAAACACCAAAATGGTGCTCTTCAATTATATAAAGGTATAGATGATGAGATATTCGTAATTGCACAAAACAATATAATCAACACAGGTCAATTTTCTTCATTTTAAATGGCTTCTCAGTCTTGTTAGTTAGGGTTAAAGTTGAGCTTTCATGAATAAATTTGAAGTTATAATTTCGAGTTCTATTGGACGTGTGGATATTTATCTCACTTTATGTGAATGATTGTCTCACTTTATATGAATTTTTATAATTTATTTATCATTGTTAGTTGCATCGATGTATTGATCGAATTGAGGTATTCTCAATGTATTGAGATAAATTTATTAATTTTATTATCGTTATTAGTAAAAAATAACTTACATTTTGTTCTGAAAATAATATTTATAATTTTTTTTTTTTATAAATTATGGAACACAAAAATATTTATAAGCTTAATATATGCAGATATATTTTACAAAGTAAATAATTAGTTAAAAAGTACATGTAAATATTGTCAAATGCATATATATTATAGAAAAAATATGTTATATATACTTATATATTTTTTCAATTATATGTCCATATAATAAAAATATATCATATCATTACTTAAAAATATAAGAATATTATATATTATTTATTATTATAGATTTGCATATTTTACGGTATATTATATATTCATTGTAATATTTTAAATTTGCATTGATAATTTATTTTTAAAAAAGTTCAATATATATATATATATATATATATATATATATATAAATATATATAACAACACATGAAAAAGCATGAAAATATTTTACCTTGTTAATTTATGGAGTTTATACAAATTCTATACCCAGTATAAAAATTATAAATTGGGTAGTGTTTATGTTAAATAAAAAATTTATAATAATTCAAATTATATTAATTAGGAGAATGACTGTAATAGCTTAGGGGTGTAAGTAATAAGGCATTTTCGTCATAAAATATCATGAGGGACCATTTTATTACGTTTTATGGTTCAGGGGTGTAAATGCACTTTATGCATAACTGACAGATACAAAGTCTATTTAACCCTAAATATAGTTTAGGTTATTTATCAATATTATGACAGCCAAAGTTAGTTACTCTAAAGGGTTAAGGTTTACTATATTTAAATAGTTCTAGTAATAAATCATACTCGTATGCATTTGCATAATTTAAAATTTTATTATTATAATTTATTTAAAATTAAAAATAAAGATAAAAATTGAATAACTAATCATAAGTGAAAAAATGAATTTAACTTAAATATGAATAAATAAAGAATTATTGATGGAAAATTAATTTAATAGATGGTAAAAAATACTATATTTGAGGGTATTTTAGTCCACGCACATATTGACAACCAATCGCAATTCTATACGTCCCTCCCACTTAATTAATAATATAGATACATGGATAGATTATGTAATAACTATTAATTGTTAAAGATATTAATAAGTTGGATTAATTAATAAGTTGGAGTAATCACATAAAATGGTGAGCTTTATGTACCAAGTCTATAATGAACTCTTATAAAGACGAGTTCTATCAGAGATATCAAATTAGTCATATTAAAATGAAAAATTTAAACAATAGACAACCATAATGTTGATTATGAGTATATGAAATGAGCAAATACTCCCTATAAAAAAAGAATTAACAATTATACCCTTGTGTTTCAAAAAATGAAGCAAATTACCCCCTATCAATTGTTTAGATAAGGGGTAATTTGCTTCATTTTCCAAAACGCAAGGGTAAATTTTTTTTTTTTTTTTAAACCACCCGAGGGTGGGGGGAGCTTTTCGGGGCCCCCCTTTCTATATAAACAGTAAAAAGACCAAATATACAACGGGGAGTGCTAACTCCCTAATTTCATCTAGAAAGTCATAAATAAGGAGTACTACTCCCTTACAATGGATGATCAGGAAAGCATAAATAAGGAGTACTACTCCCTTACAAAATAAGGTTCCTAGACCAAAGACAAAAGTCAGTGACACTATTATGAAGAGATTGTTTCGTTGTGCCAAAACGAATAATCTATGTCACTGGGGGCACTAATCGCATCTTATCACCTGCAACAGATGCCGAACACAATTTTCCAAACAAAACATATGTAGGAGGGCACCTCCTATGTTCCAAATAAGATCAAGATAATATTTGTAGATGCAGGGAAAAAAAAAAAAAAGCGCCACAGTAAGCAAGAAGCTAGAAGACCAGCTCAAGAAGAAGACCAGCTCAAAAAAGTGCCACAGTACAAAAATTGTCTTAAGTGAATCATGCAGGTATTTTAAGAATTATCAGCAGCAGCAATGTCTCCATCACATAACAAAATAGATGAATTAATATGTAAATGATCAGCAACATGCAACAATGATACATAAATTTTAAAAAGCCACATCAACCAAGCCAAAATGCCAGGTAACATCCTATGTTTCAGGTAATATCCGTGGGTGCAGAAATATAAGTGCCACATCAAGCAAAAAGTTAGAGGGTTGGCTCTAATACGAATCTGTACCAAAGTTTCTTGAGAAAGACATGCATAACTCCTAGAAACAACAACAACGTCTCCATCACATAACAAAGGAGATTAAATAATTTGCTATTTTATTTTTCACAAGGGCTTTTTTGCTCTTTCTCATATCACAGGGGGGTAAATTGCATTTTTCCCGTTAAAAAGGCGTAAAATACCCCCTTCACGGGAGTGGTGTTGTGCACACTCAAAATTTCTCTTATTTATATTTTATTTGGATAAATCACATTTTGTCATCCAAACTATGTTCGTTTTTACACTTGGCATCTAAACTTTTTTTTTTATCAATTTGCCATATCAACTTTGCCCACCCTACTGACTTGCTTCAAAAAGAGGGCAAAAGAGGATCCATCCTTAGACGGGTGGAACTCATCGAGATCAAATTTGCACTTTATCATATATGATCGATTTGTGAATGATTTTTTTATCAAAAAAAATCACATGTTGTGCATATTTAAAAAATATCATATCATATAACCCTTAAACATCACATGTGGACTGCATGTGATGTTTTTTTTTTTTTTTTTTCTTTACAAAAACTTGGTGAAAAAATAATTATAAATGGCAAAGTGCAAAATTTCGTAAAGTTGAGATGACAAGTTGACACAAAAAAAAGTTTAGATGCCAAAGTGTAAAAATGATCATAGTTCAGATGACAAAACGTAATTAAGATTATTTTTCACTTCTGTTTTCTGTTTCTCTTTATAGTTTAGATGCCAAAATGTAAAAACGATCATATTTCGGTCATAATATGTGTAGACTGTAATTGGTGTTTTTGTTTCTACAAGAGAGTCATTTGCCTATTTCTATATCACTAGGTAGACTGTAATTTTTTCACATTTAATATATTGATTAAATTAACCCCACCTAAAAAAAAATTAGATTGAAGTTTTTTGTAATTTTTTTTTCTTCCAAACATATAAAAAAATTCTCTTCTGCTATCCAATTCTATTTACACACTTCTTCAATAATATTTTTAATGTAATTAATCAAAAAATATTTTAATAATAAAATATAAAGATACATAATACTTTAAATATTATCTATACTAATAAAAAAAAAAAAAAAAAACCCCTCCACACTCACAAACGATAGTTAATGACACCATTGCACCAATTTTTTGTGAAGCAAAAAATGTCTTCATAATAAAATAACTAACTAATTATTTAACTTTTCAAAATTTATATTAATTCATAAATTATGATTTTTTTTCTTTCTTTCTTTTTATTAATATAATTTACTAATTTATATATTTTATTTTTATTTATAATATATTTTAAAACGTATAATATTATTTATTATATATATATAAAAATAACATACCACAACGACTAGTATAAAATAAACTTAATTGAATGCGTGGTGTGTGTCACTGCTCATAAAAGGTAGGAATGCAAAAGAAAGAAGAATTTAATTCCTTAAAAACACAAAGAAAGAAAGAAAAACGATAGGGTCCTTTAAAGAAAACTACCTAGTAAAAAGTTTCTTTGGGAAAAGCAAAATTATATTGAAATATTTTTGTTTATGTTTATAATCCTTACATGAGAATGCATTTTTCTTGTGAGAAAATTGTATTTTTAATCCCATATAATAGGGTGTATTGTAAGTTTTATCCCATAATTTATAAATTTTGCACATTTAGTCACACAAAATAAATATTATAATATTTTTTTTCCCAAAAGATAAAAATTTCGCACATTTGATTCCATAAAATGTAAAAATTATCTATATTATATGAGACTAAATATACTACAACTTTATTTTATAAAATAAAAAATATTATAATATTTATTTTATAAAATTGAATATGATACATTCGTAAATTATGAAATAAAAAATATAATACATCCTGCACGACAAAAAATTCTATTTTTCCTTTCCTTGTATCATGCACCACTACAAACATAAATGTAAGCACCTAGTATTGTAGATCATCAATGTGGTGGGCCCAAATGGGCATGTTGCAAGCTGAAATTAAGGTAGGCATGATCATGATGGGCATCAAGAAATTTGCAAACATGGCTTTTTCTTTACTAAAATTTGTCAAAATTTAATCCCCACAGTACATTTATATCTTTCTTCTTATTATTATTATTATTATTATTTTTTGTGGTGGGCACACTTTCTATTTTTTCTTCCCATAAATGGAATCTTCAATAATTGTTTTTAGCATCGAGTCCAAACCATGTGAACTGATTTTCTTTTCTATATATTAGTTATTCTGTTTGGTGGTTTTTATGTGTATATAATAAATAATTTTTTATAATTTTAAAAATATATTATAAATAAAAATAAAATATATAAGTCAGTACATTACATTTAATTAATATAAATTATAAAAAGTTAAATAAGTTAATTATTTTATCATGAAGATCATTTTTGACTTCACAAAAAATTAGTGTGGCGGTGTTATTAACCACTATTCGTGAATGTGGAGGGACTTTTCTTTTTATACTAACTGTTGTGGTATGTCGTTCTTACGTGCATATAATGAATATTTTTTTATACTTTAAAATGTATCATAAATAAGAGTAAAATATATAAATTAGTATATTAATTAACAAAAAGAAAGAAAGAAAAAAAGAAATAATGTCTTATCAATTGATATAAATTTTAAAAAGTTGAATAAGTTAGTTATTTTATCATTAAGGATATCTTTTACTTCACAAAAAAATAGTGCGACAATGTCATTAACCGCCATTTGTGAGTGTGCATGGATGGGCTTTTTCTTTTATATGCGAGTATAGATTAGTACTAGCTGTTGTGGCACGCCGTTCTTTGATACATATAATAAAATAAATTTTTTACATACTTTAAAATGTATTAGAAATAATATTTATAAATAAAAACATATATAAATCAATAGTTCAATACATTACATTAAAAATAAAAAAAATAATTTATCAATTAATATAAAATTTTATAAGTTAAATAGTTAGTTATTTCATCGGTTGAAGGGCATTATTGGTTTCATAAAAGATTGGTGCAACGGTGTCATTAATTGTCTTTTGTGAGTGTGAAAGGCATTTTTTTTTTATTATAGTATATATATATATATATATATAATATATATATATAATAAATAAAACAAAATCATTGAGACTATCCACCTAAACATCACATATGCGTAAATGTAGATAACCTCAATGAACTCTATTCCGCCAAATGAAATTTAATAATTTTTTAGATAAAAAAGGGAAAAATATTAGTATTTATCCAAAAGAATCTAATAAATATTATTTGCTTATATACTCTTTTAACTAAATTAAAACATGTTTAGATATTCAATATATGCATATTTATCTGATAGATAATAATTTAATAGTTTATTCATCACTACTAAAAAATACGGGATTTGTAACGGCCAGAGGTCGTTACAATTGTAACGGTCGTTGTAACTCATTTGTAACGGTTCGTGAGGGATGACGTCATATGGGGAAAAATTATTTTCTTATTTTGTAACGGCCATAAACCGTGCATAGGGCCGTTACAAATCGTGTATTGTGCGTAAAATCGTTACAATATTTCGGCTGTTACGATATTGCATCGAATTTTGTATTAGCCTAGGCATTGTAACGAACTTTTCGATTGAAATTCAGGCCGTTACACAAGATGCTACAAAGACCGTTCCAAATGTCATTACGAAAAACTGACCGCTACAATAGTCGTTACAAAACAACGGCTATATTTTAAAGGCTATAGGAGTTACAAAGGCCGTTATAAAAGTCGATACAAATTATCTTATATATATGTGCAAGATATTTTCATTTTATTATAATTTATGTTTTAGAAAATGTTACTAATCACAAACACTCTCAATACTCGAATTTTATCGCATATTTACTTGAGTGGCTTTGGATTAATATTTAATTAATAATATCGCTCGAATTCTTGGGCCGTCGATCAGCTAGCTAGTGGTGATCGTTTTTAAGTTGGTTGACTAGGTAACAACGTATGACTAGTTTAGTATTGTATGGCATTTAATTAATTAATTATATTTTACTACGTACGTAGTGATTAATTTAATTAGTTTTTATGATCAATTTTTAATTTTTAATTATATATATATGTTAGTTGATATATTATTAATATGCATGTATTCACCTAATTAAGTAGTGTAATGCATGTAATTAATATTTTTTGATTTATAAAATCATGATCAAATTAGCTAGAAATTAGCTTAATTATATGTCGTATACGTATGAATTTGCAATTATATATATATATAATATCATCATGTTACGAGAATTGAGGAGATGGATGTATAATAAGAACCTTTCGAGGAGGGCAGGTCTTACACCAGAGTTTGAGGATGGGGTTAAGACTTTTACAGAATGGGCTAAGGGTCAACGTAGACATATGGATGGAGACAAAATTAAGTGCCCTTGTCGAAAGTGCAAAAAATACAAAGTTTGGAACACACCCGAGGAAGTCAATTATCATTTGTGTATGCGAGGGTTTATGGCTGAATATTATAATTGGACTTCTTATAGTGAGTATATTATGTAGGATTATTTTGAGGCTTATAGTGTCCCTCAAGTGTCGGAGGAACCAACCCCATCTGGCCATGTTGAGGGTAATTATCCATAGTGGGATGATGAACAACATATGAATTGGGCACAGAGGATGGTTTTTGATGCAGACGGGCCGAGTTATTTTGCTTCTTCTCACGAAGGTGTCCCTGATGATGGTACGAGGTCTTGCCTTGTGGATGCCGGTACTAGTTAATACATTTACGGTGGCGGTGGCCTGTACTTGCACATACCCACTTATTTCGAACTTGCACATCATGTTGTTCAAGTGTCGTTGAGTCGATCCAGTTCGAAGCATGAAGGTGCAGCCACGCTATAACCTCGTTGATGTAAACTTCAAGAAGCTGTACCAGAAGGATGATCCATTTATACTTACACAACAAACAGTACAAGTATATTTCATGGGGGTACCCAAGCATGAAGAGGGACAAAGCAGACTGGATGGTTGTTAGAAAACAAAGGCTCGGAGAGTTGTCGATGATTTCAAGTGGAGTGAAACAGTCACATACCAGCCGGAGGAAGTTCTACCAGTTCCTATAGTGGCTACCGACAATCAGTCGTACGATTTACATGATCCCAATGGTTTACAAGTTGTGTTGGAGGCTGCAGGTACTTCACGGAGATAGTTGCATGAATATGACGATGAAAATAAAGATGAAGACGAAGACAGCGGCGGGGACGACGAGACTAATGATGAGGAACACGAAGCGACATGATGTACATTTTTTTCGAATGAAGTATTTTTGTTGTACAATTTTGTAAGGAATTTACGCATTTTTTAGGCAAATTTTAGTCTAATTATGGACTTTAGAAAAAATTTGGACTTCGATACACTTTTTAGGAACAAAAAAAGATAGGAACTTAATGCAATTTTTAGAAAAAAAATAGGACCTTATGTAATTATTAGGAAAATTATGTAGTTTAGGATAATTTTAGGTATTTCTGAAAGTAAAAAATATTTTTAGGTAATTTTATGTGATTTTCGGTAATTTTAGATATTTTTTTTTTGTAATTTTAGGTAATTTTTATAATATCAGATTAATTTCTGAAAATATTTTGAGATTTTATTTTCTGAAACTAAAAAATAATTTTGTAAAGTTAAAAAATATTTTTCTGAAATTAAACAATAATTTTCTAAAATAAAAAATAAATACGGACAAATTTTTCCAATTAAAGTGTAATTTTTTGAATTTTAAATAAATTTCTGAAATTTTAAAAACTAATTTTCTGAAACTAAAAATAAATATCTATAATTAAAAATAAATTTCAGAAATTTTAAATTAATTTCTGAAAATTAAAATAAATTTCTGAAATTAAAAAATATTTTTACAACTTAAAATGTAATTTGTGTATTTTTTGTGAATTAGACCAATATTCTCTGTAATATCAAATTAGAACACCTTTAGGCAATTTTAGAAAAATAGGGTAATATTAGAAAATTTTGACGGACAACGCAATTTTTACAGAAAACAACACTTAATTGTAATTTTTATAAAATTAGAAGACCTTTTGATAATTTTAGGAAAATAAGATAATATTATGGAAATTATGCACCTATGGAAATTATGCACCTAATTCTAATTTTTAGAAAATTAGATGACCTTAATATATAATTTTAGGGGAATAGGAGATTTATAAAAAATTTAAAAATTAAAAAAATGTGTTTTTAATGTTATATTTTTTAAAATTATAGATAATGTATTGGTGCTCCGCCTCCCCTTGGACGAGGGCTTCGGGGCCAGGGTCATGGATGCGGCCGCGGTCCTCCTCGGGCTGAGCCAACATATTATGCGCCGGCCACCCCTTCATCAGAGGTTGTGTCCCAGCCCCACCGATTCCTACTGATTCCGGTGTAATGGGGTCAGCTGCGGCGGGCCACTAGCTCACAGGTCCAGGCCGACCGTGGGATGCACCACCAGCGCCACTCCTTCCCCAAGGCCAAGGTATTACATCAACCTCCAGGATGCAAGGTACGAACGCATTTTAAATTTATTATTTATATAACTGTAATATTTCATATTTTTTATTTTCTGGTCCGACAACAATTTTCACACTGCCATTAATAATGCAGTCAAAGGGCATTATCTGCATCCCTGGGCCAATATATCGCAGATCCAGCAGGAGCACCAACTATTTTGGTTCCAGAAACTAAAGGTAAGTAATTATATTATTATTTATTTTTAATTAAAGTTTATGTTTATTTTTTTATACACATGGCTAGTTATTATTATTATTATTATTATTATTATTTTATTCAATTTTGCAGGTTTCTTACTAGTGGGACTGCGACGATGAGAGCATGTTCAAGCTCATCAAGTCGCAGGTCGGGAAGTTCCTGCGGAAGCGGTTTGCCGACTTCCGCAACCAATTGGCCAAACCATTGTGGTTGGCCGAGGAGATCTGGCGCCAGCTTCTGGAGTTCTAGGCGAGTCTAGAATTCCAGGCACAGTCGGCCAAGAATAAGGTCAATCGGGCAACCAACCCGGAAGCAGCAGCGACCGTCTACCTGACGGGTCATCATCCGTTGGGGTGCACAAGCGCAAGTTGGTAAGCGCATTAATTTTTTTTAATAATTAAATTTTATTTTTTTTAAATCTAATCACTTTTAGTTAACAATGATTTTTGAACATTAGACACAACTCGGACGCCCAGTCAATTAGATGAAGATGTTCAAGAAAGTGTACAAGAAGAAAGAAGACGACCAGTGGAGCGGTCCGTGAGCGGAGGAGGTAACAGGACATATAAATTTTTTTAACTTTTAAAATTACAATTATTTTTTTAATTTAATTATTTAACATGTTTGCATGAGGTGTTCTTGAGGTTGTTGAAGGAACGATAGGGAGAAGAGAACAACAATGAGGAATCGACACCCTCGTCTCAAGCCTCCATGACCCTAAACGAGCAGCAATTGTGGATGTTAACAACTGGCGGTCGGAAAAGGGGCAGAATATTCGATCTCGACTCCGAGGCCCACCACATGATTGTTGGACCATCACAGTCTACCCTCGCCGCCACAGCCGCAGAGTGACGACCTGCGTGATCAGGTCCAGATGATCGAGCGCGACATCAAAAGCCGTGATTTGGACTGGCCCGATCGTGTAGTGCACCAATCTCCAGCTGACGCCCCCGCACCTGACGACGAGCATGCGCCCGCAGATGGCCATGATTTTAATTAGGATTTTTTTTCTAGTTTTGTAAAAAAATATAATTTTAAAACAAAATTTCTATATTTATAATGAATTTATTAGTTTTTTTTAGTATTATGTTGAAAAGAATATTAAATTAAATAAATTTAAAAATTAAATATTAAAAATAATTATAATAAATAATAAAATTAAATAAATTTAATATTAAATTATGTTACAAAATAATTTTTTTTAATATTTTGTAATTATCTTTGTAACGGCTTTTTAACCCAAAAATTTGAGGAATTTTAAAAGCCATTACAAATACTGTGCCAAAAATAGTTACAATGCTCTATATGGCTGTTACAACAACAGTTACAAGGACCGTTACAACATAAGTACTGAAAGCAATTACGAAGTCCGTTATGAAGACGTTACAAATAATGTGCCAAAATAAGTTACCATAATATTCCACAACGTTACAAAAACTATTACAAAAGCCGTGCCAAATTAAAAGAAAAACCATACTTAAAGTGTTACAAAGACAATTACAAATATAATTTTCATTCAGCCGTTACAAAAGCAATTACAAACTGTTTTTTCATAAATCTACTGAATTTGTAACGGCCGAAAGGAAGAAATTACAAAGACCGTTACAAGTTGCAACGACTTTTCCTCTGACAGTTACAAATTATTTGTAACGACAGCAAAAGCCGCAGTAGGCAAGGCCGTTACAAACAGAAAAGTCGTTCCAATAAACTTAAAAAACCGTTAAAAAAATTGTTACAATAAATTTTTTTTTTTTTGTAGTGCATGAAGGAATTATATTCTTTGAAAATAATTAAAATACAACTAAAAATATATTTCTTTAAATATAAAAATAAGTAAATAATAAATAAAATTAAATTAGTTAATAAGTATAAAAATACAAAAGTATACTAAATAAAAAAAACGAATTTGAATTAATATGATAATTATCAAAATAAAATAATATTAAATAAATATAGAAATTAATAAGTTTGAATTTTATATTGTATTCTTACCCAATTAATCTGAGCAAATTTGTAAATCTTTTGGATAAAATTCGAAGAGACACGAGAATGTTTTTAAAAAAGTTAATAAGTTAGTTGTATTCTATTATCATGTAGCGATAATATCCTATAGTTAAGTGATTGAAGTTAAGTGATATGGTATAAAAGATAAGTCACTGTTATATATTAAACTTTAACTACTTTTTCATTTGAATTTAAAATAATTTCAAAGATAAGAAGTTTATGATTATAAATAATGTGTACAAAAATAATTCACAAAAAATAAATCACAGAGTTGTGAATCTCTATCATAGCGTGGATTCTCTCATTATTCTAGTTTTTTCATTTTATTGAATGGGTACGAACAGGTACGTCATATTTTTCATTTAAGTTTGTTTGACATTTTTCTTCCATTTGATGATTTAATGAGATTACTTTTTTATTTCTTGGATTTATGATTTTACCAATGGTTATATATGTGATTTTGTGATTTGCAGGAAAAAAATGACAAAATGCATGTATACGTAGCAATGCACTGGAAATTGACACGTATAAATGCAATTAGCAATAATAGTACAACTGGTGGAATCATCGTTGTTTCCTCTAAAGGATATCAAGTAAAACCATATATGAAAAAGCCAGATATTGAAGAGTTTCATAATATTAGACGACGACTGAAATATTCGTACACTTATATTTATTAAGGTAAATGATTCTATTAAGTATTTAGGAAGTACAAATAATATATGCAAATAAGACTTAAAGTGTTCATTTTTAAACATTCTTTTTATATAATCATGTTTTTCAAATAATTTTTTTTTTTTTTTTTTGTCTTTACACACGCAGGAAAAGATTTCAAAAGTTTAGATGCAATAAATTATCAACAAATTGAAGATGAATGAAACTCAACTTTTTCATCTACACAAAATGAGGACGAAAGGCTGGAAAAATATTCAACAAGTTTTAAGAAGATTTATCTTTTATTTTATTATTCACTATTTAGGATGAACTTCATATGTACTAGCAGTTTAAATGAAATTTAGTATTGTTCATTTTTTAATAATTTTAGATTGAACTTAATATCGCGATGTTTTCAAATTGTTACAAAGACATCATATAAGTAGCTCACATCAAGGTATGAGCACTCACAAAAGACAAAATGTATAAAGTGAACCACGGTTATGTTCCACCATCAATACTATAGCATAAGCAAACCATGATTTAAATTAAGAAAACTATAAGAATCTATGATTTTCTAGACATTTTCCTAAATAATTAATAATAACTCATTCAATTTAAAAAAAAAAACCTAATATTTGAATAATGAAAATCATGCCTTCCTTCACAGTAATGGGAGTTGAAATTTTTTATGATTGAGTGACCTTAATAAAGCACCAAAATCCTAAGTACTTTTATTTTGAATTAGAATTACAATAATTTTATATTTTTAAAAAAATTAAAAACTTATAAAAAAAATCAAAAAAGATGGATGAATTTTTTTTTAAAAAATCATAAAAAAAAATTATCCACTTAGTTCATGAAAAAATAAAAAATTTTAAAAATAAAATACAATTATAATTTTAATCACAAGAGCATTTTGATCAGTTCATTATAAAAAATGGATGGAAACCTAACGGATTGAGCTAATTGTTAGACGAACATTAAAATCAAGAAAATATATATTGGTAATTTTTTATATAACAATGAGGTATTTATAATTATGTCAAACTTCAAGAAAAATCGTTATAAATAACCCAATATTTAATTTCACCATATATACACCTTAGCAAGAATTCAAACTCACAACGTAATTAGGATGAAGGTTAGAAATTATTATTTTTTCTTATTGTCTTAACTAAAAATATTATAGGCGAGCATATGGTGAGAGGATTTCGCCAAACATTGGTATGGGGATAGATTCATCATTCATCCCTACACTCAATCATACTTGCCGATTATTGTTTGCCTTTTCATCCATTTTGTCTTAATGCTCAATCATCTTCTCACGAAGACACTGCAAAGCATTATAATGATGACACTTCTTTCACATTTCCCGATGTAAGATGATGACCAAGTTCACATGCCAGTGCTCTAAGGATTAGTTAGTTAGGTGGGACAATTCTCATCTCAATTTATCATACTTAATTAATTATATTTGAAATGACATCATGTGAATGTTGATGGGGTTGAAGTTGGTCGTGACGATGCTTCCTAACTTTGTATGGACTAAGCCCACAAGCAAAGAGGATTGGTTCAATTGAATATAAGCCCAGTTGATCGTCGGCAGGGAGGTAAGATCCATAGATTTACCTGTTATTTTAGAAAATTGACATGTTCAAGAAAGAAGTTCATTCTAGTCGGACACATTATTATATAGTTGGACGGACATGTCATATAGCTTGCCAACATTAGGATACATCATCTAAAATATTTTCAGGTGGTTCTTAGTAGATTGATGACAAATGAGTTGAGAATCCATGAGAGTAATAGATTGTCGATTTTCTAGCAGACCTGACATGATTTGATAAAATAGTTGTATCTCTTTTAATATTTATCTGAATCACAATTTTTTTTTTTTTTTGGATGATAGCCAGCTAAAAGTGCTTTCCAACAAAGTATGTCGCTCTACAATAACCCCCTTATCCTGCTTGTACACGCCTATAAATAGAGGTCTTGTGCAGTCTTTATTATCATCAATCACTCTCAAACTCTTACTTATTCTCTCAGTTATCTCTCGATGTTTAGGCTATTTTGAGCCTATATTTGCACTCCACATGAATATATATACTTTATCATCATTTCTTACTATTATTCTCACTTTAATTCAAGTTTTATTTAATCTTTTTTAGTAAAACAGTTACTGACTTAAGCAGTGCTAATTTTTATTTTGCAGGGTTACTTCCTGTTGATATTAGAATTTTTTTTTAAAATCCTTCGATCTTGTGGTGTGGCGAAAAATTTTGATATGCATCATTATTGTGTGGGAACTTTGAGTTTTGACATGAGAAATGGTAAATTCAGATAATGGAGGTGATAATGAATCCTATGAGAGAAACTCTTCCTTCTCTGCTACAGTTGGACCTACTGTTCCACTTACAGATCCCACTTCAGAGGTTGCTAATGCTATCGCTCCAATCCGACCTAGGAGCCAACGCTCCAGCCCCAGCTCCACCTCTCACTCAACAATTAGATCTGTATGAACTCGCTCTTCTGTGAGCAACTTCATTAGTTTCATCATGGAGACCATTAACTTGACCCTCGCATTCTCAAGCTAGCAGAGCAGGACCCTCTTCCAGCTAGAAAGAGGTGGAACACCAGGAAGCCAAGGTATTAACGAATAGATTCCTGCTGGGCTCCAGTTAGGATCGATCCAAACCTGCTAACTTCGCGGGCAAGTAAGAAACTACCCTTTAGCCCTTTGGCATCTGGCAATCATTGAAGAAAGAGATGGTGGAGTTTCGCCAAAAAGTGACAAAAGAAACCTGATTTGTTGAGCGAGGCGTTCCTTTTAGTGAGGACATCATGGTAGAGGAATTCTCTGCTCATTTTCAAGCACCTTCACACCTATCTGCTTACGATGGTACCACTGATTCAGCCAAACATATTTGTAAATTTAAAAATGCAGCTAAGTATAGATGGCATTAAGTGTCGTGTCTTTCTTACTACGCTAACGAATTTTGCCCAACAATTGTTCGACTAGCTTCTAGCTAGATCGTTAAATCTCTTGCAGAATTTAGCTCCTTATTCAACACTAGTTTGCTATCAGCAAGAATTACCGAAAATCTGCTATCAGTCTTTTCTAGTCAAGTAGGAAGAGAATGAGACTTTAAGAGCTTACTTGCAACGCTTCAACACAGCCATCCTTGAGGCCCAAGCAGCTCACCAAGAGGTGTTGGTTAGTGCATTCACTCAAGGACTCCGTGCAGGCCCTCTGTTCAAGTCTCTAGCTAAGAAACCAGCTATTGACTTCCTAGACGTGCTGGCTCGGGCTAGAAAGCACATGAACCTGGAGGACGCCAACTGGTGAGCAGGAGCAAGTAGAGGATCTCTATGAGGCTTTCTCAATCATAGAATGCTTGTAACCTTAAGAAGTTTTATTCTTGAAATCCTTACTCTCTATCTACATCATGCTATCCTTATAATCAAGTATTATCTCACATGAATAAAGGCAATTCTTGTTTCATGTCTTGTGTTTTAGAAATTCAAATCAAGTCAAAGGGAGATCTACAAGAAGATTTTATCTTTGAATTTGTTAAATATATCCTTTAAGAGAAGAATAAGATGATCAACTAGATATTATACCCATTTTTATCTATTAAATATATATTTTTATTTGTGATAATTTTCTTGTAGTTTGATTGTTAAACACGACGAAATTCGCTCTTACATATGCTAAACCTCATAAAAGGAAAGTGTAATTATCTCTATCTTTTATTATTTAAACAGTATTCGGATGATTTATGACTTTAATTACAATAGGAATTCAAATGTGCTGCCAGAATTATAAATCATTTATACTAGTATATATGGCACACTCAAATATGTGTGCATAATTAAATTAGATTCAATAATATATTATTAATAAATATATATTAATTATATAAATATACTAATTAAAAGTTATAAGAAAGTTATGAAAAATTATTGCAAAAAATTAAAGAATAAAAAAGGATGTGGAAGTTAAGAATAGAGAAGATGGGAAGTTGAGAAGAAAGTTAAGAATAGAAAAAATAGAAAATTGAGAAGAAATAGAAAGAGAGAGAGAAAAGAGAAATTAATAAAATAATTAAAAAATTGACAGATTAAATAATTGAAGACACCAAAAGGGTGCTCTTCAATTTGGGTGTCTTTAATCATATAAATATATAGATAAAACAAATTACTCACTAACACAGTTTTCACTTAATAAAAAAATTAAATCCTTAACTATTTAATTAAAAGTGATTTGATAATCTATAGTATTAATTAAGTGTGAGGGATTAAAATAACCATCATTGATTGAAATTGTATATTTATCCAAATTCTCTTAAACATATTTATTTTATACAAAATGATTTTCTCTTTTAGTTTTTTATTAAATATATTATATTAATCCACATTTAAAATTTATAAAAATTATTTTAAAAAATAAAAATTATAATGAGTTATTCATTTTATTTTTTTCTCTTTTAATATAATTTTATAAAAATAATAAAACTTTAAAGAGATAACTCACTCCCATCTCCTGAAATTTGGTGCAATTACATGTAGATCCCCTGTAGTTTGAAAAATTACATCTAATGCAGATGTCTAACAAAAGGTCTGTCCATTAGTGAAAATTCACTGAATTTGCTATTATTAACAAAAAAAACTGAACGAAAATTGATATTTAACTTTGATTGACTTATTATTGACTTATTGCAGGTAAAACAAATTTTTTCTAACTATACTACCCTTATAACTGTGAAGATATACGCCTCACGTGTGAAGATGTATGAGGGTAATTTGATCATAAAAAAGACTTAATTAAAATTTTATTTATTTTTTTAATATCAATAAATTCAATAAATTTTGACTGACGAATGACCTTATTTGTCATACGACAACAAACTTCAAGAATATTGATATAATTTTTTAAATTACAAAAAAATCTACTTATAACCATTAATCTCAAGAAAGAGAGCGTAATTATCCCAAATTTAAATTATGAATATGTATAGATAATAACCGACAGGTTGATGCCAATTAAGCCGGAGGAGGGGCTAAGCAATCTATACAAGTCCCATGCCATTTAACGCGGCATTCGTTTTGGCTTTTGGATCTCTCTCTCTCTCTCTCTCTCTCTCTCTAACATATGACAATAAGTGCATTAGTTTATGCTCCTGAAGTGACGTAGAATAGTGCGTGATCTTATTCTCCTTTTGACAAATTGCAGCATCTGTAGCATTACATCAGACTCTTGAATATAGAGAGAGAGTTCGATGGTGAAGGAGGAAACTACTGAACTATAGCTCAGGTAATTTATTAATTTCTAAGTTAATTTCCTACTAATCCAATGCTTGTAAATCGAGTTAAATTTTCTGCGATATTGATTTGGGTTGAGGTGTTCAGGGGGTAATTATCAAGCAAGCGGATCTGGAGCTCAGTTTGATTCTGCGATGACGTATTTTCTAAGAAGAAGCGGAAATCGGAGCCCCGAATATGAAGTTGTTTGTATCGACGACTGGTATTAAGAGAGTGCCGTAAGCATTGCCGGGGCGGCGGAGGGGAGTTTTTAAAGAAGATGAAGGGGAAGCATTCTGTTGCGCGCGGTTGACTCACCGGGCGGCGGCGTTGCCGGCGGTGCTGCTGCTTGGATTCCTTTTGCTCTTTTTTCGTTAGAACTGCATTTCTTGTTCTGGAATCCGCCGCTCTTTGTTCTTCCTCTATTGGTAATTTTATTTTGTTTTTTTCACTTTCTATGTCTGGAGTGGTGCTGCAATATCTGAAAGTTTATGGGTAAAAGTGTAAAAGAGCATGTTTACTTGAGCTGCAGGTGCCCTGACGTGGAGGTTCTGGGCGAAGCGACGCAGCCCTGGTGAGTGTCATTTTCGATTGAGATAATATACTCTTTTCTTTTAAATTTAGTATAAATTAGACATAAATTTTATATTATTTGAAAATTTATATATAATATTTTTAAAATTTATTCGTATAATACTAAATTTATTCGTAAAAACCAAAAAAATTTAACCCTCATTTGGAAGGTAAAATTCAAGGATATGAAATCACTTTGGCCCACAATATTGACTCAGTACATATCCATTGGTATTCCCTGAGTTTTTTGAACGCATCATAGTTCATTATAATTTTTTTTTTAGAAAAAGTAAATAAAATTATGGTTCTTAGTCCACAATGACATTTTGACTAGTTCGCCATAAAAAATTGATGAAAACCTAAAGAGACTAACGGATTGAGTTAATTGTTAGACAACTATAAAAATAGGGGAATATTGATAATTTTTTAAACAATAAAAGAATATTTATAATTATGTCAAATTTTTTCAGAGAAAATCGTTGTAATTTATCCTATTTTATTTAAACTTTTCTTAAATTGCGGGCTTATCTAAGCATATATATTTGGATGTTTACTTATTTGGATTTGACCATGGGATTCCAAACTACTACAAAAGAGGCAAACAAAAAAAGAGAACATTTTGTGTGACATTCATATTTCTCATCGTTACACTTTCCCCATAATGGAAGCTAATAACTAGATCAAAACACTTGAAACTTCAGAAGAATGTATAGTTCTCATGTATTAATATGCCTTTCAAGAATGTCCAAACATTTCCAAAATTTCAAGAAAGTTGTAATATTGAGAAGTACAGAATGGGATATATATAATTGAAGTGTGTTTTTTTTTTTTTTTCCCTCCAAAATTTTTAGGGACCTGTTAGCAAGTCCTTAGTGTTTCCTTCTTCGGGAGGGATGTCGACTTGCGCGTGATGTTGGCCGTCTCCGTTTGGGACAGAGGGCTTCTGCTATCGATCATTTGGATGCTAGCCTGACCGGCTTCGTGCGCATGTGGGGAGAGCTCCGGTGAGCCTCCCTCGCTTCCATCTCCTCCAAGCTTCTTTACTCGTGGTGCAACAACGCCCGCAGCAACAGCACCACCAACACCAACACCAACACCAACCAACCATAGGTTTCTTCTTTATTTTGTTATGCCAGTTCATTAGTGCCTTGGATGTTTGCTCATCGAATATCGACTTCTTCATGTGCGATCCCATCTGTCCATGTTTTCGATTGTAACCCATAAATAATTTAAGTTAAGACAAAGATTCTGCCCAATGGTTTGTGGCTTAACATTTCATTATGAAGATGTTAGGTTTAAAACTCATTGAGAGTGTGTATGTGTGAAAAAAGAAAAAGGATATACATTCTGCAGTTATAGTAGAATGCTGAAACTTTTTACACAAGATTGATCATGAGCGAATTCTAAATCAGACAATATAAATTATAAGTTCTCTGAGAAAACTTGTGCTTTTGAAAATATAGAAAATTGCAATTGTGGTTCCAAAGTATAGGGCAGTTTACAATATTAGTCTCATAACTTTTCGGAACAGTCAATATTAATCCCACATTTATGTGTATCCACGTCACTTGGCACAACAGTATGATAATATATTTGTGGACCACTCAACATTTGCAGTATTGAGAGCTCTGCTTCCTGCATATCTAAGAGAGTAGCATCGGCACTTAGGAATCATCAGTATGCACAGATTGAGTGAGACTGAAAATCATTCCTCCGAGTATTCCTACTATACTACCTGACAGGCTGCCCCTCGAAAACGTTTGATGGTGATAAACTAATTGAGTGATTTGACGGTGCTATAGATCACAGTGCCCTTTCTAGATGTTGGAGCTGAGTGGAACCTCTCATCCCTTCACCTAGTGCGCCTAGACTTCACAATCTTCTTTTAGAGAGAAACCTATTGTTTAATGATAATAATTTGGCGTATAATTAGTAGCATAATTTTTATTTTTTTATTTACTTTGTTCCTATAATATTCTCTTCAACCATCGTTTGTTGTAAGTTTTCACCGTATAATATATAGATATATCTTACTCGATTAAAATCCGAGATAAATCATCTACACAATTATATTTTAAATTAAAACCTTGATATCATATAATATATATAAAACTACCTCACGTAATTGCTATTCACATATACAAATGTTAATAAAAATTAATCAAATATTCATAATTTAAAATTAAAAAAATATTCATACACATAACCGCCACACATATTATTAATCACGTATTAGAATTTCTATGTCTAGTATATAACCAATATTCGTAGTTCCCTCATACTAATATATGCGGTGCGTAAACCCTAGCGAGAGCCACTATTCATTTCTAATTACTTCTTGAAGAGACATTTTTAACATCAAAACTCGTCGTATATTTTATTTTTTAACTTTGAATATATGTTGGAGACCACAAGTTATATCTTCTCATTAGAAATAATATTAAAACACCTTCTATACTTCACACACAGTCTATATAAACTCACCTACCTTAATAATAAACGTGAATAGAACGTAAACTCAAATGTATAACACTACTGTATACAATTTTCATTAAAAGTGGAAGAAAGTAATAGTCACCATGTACTGTACATACGAGTTGATATCTGATCCATATTTTAGGCACCACCACCAAACAACACGAAATTATCCCACTATCCTTTCATCCCTACTAAAGGTAAATAAAATATTGTGACAAAGATAAGTTCAACACAGTCACACAATAGTAAATACTTTTATTCTTCCTCTCTAACTTCTTCATTAAGTCAACATATCGATGAAGTTTTGATCGCCACTTAAGCTATTCATATCTAACGATGCCAATTCCAAATCACGAAGATTGAATACCTTATTCATATTTCCTTTCCCCTATGTGTGCCCAGAAATCCATCGTCGTTAATTATCCACACTTGTCTTATCATATTTGATATTGGTCGCTGACTACTTAATAATCTTAATTATTACCCTACATAATTCGAGATCATATTATCCAACAAGTTTGGTGCACATTACTAACTGATATTAATAATTACACCTGTTGAGTTCACATGAAGCACGTCTCGATCCCAACATAATTTCAAGTTCATTAGTATTATTAGACTCGTGAGACATAATTTTAATCTAAAAAGAATACAATACGAGCAAATCATCCCGAGTAGAAAATGTAACCTTATCATAAAAACACTATTAGTAGAACAACGTACATATAATTTAATAAATTTTACTCCAAAGAGTAAACTTATCTCCGTAAGTCAAAAACAATTATCTCAAAATGCTATTTGCCTAAATACATAACTTCTTCACAATAGCAAGATAACAATGAAAACTGTGTAAATGCAAAAGAAGCAGACCAAATCATACGCAATAATAGTCTACCTGATAAATTCTTTAAATATCATCAAACAGAACATAAAATGAAGATCAAATACAAATAATGTATATAAAATGGAGGACATTAAAGAGTCTTACAACACAAGAACAAATTACATATTTAGAGGAGTATATATAGAAGATAAAGGAAATAAATTAGTGGTGTGTGTCCACAAAAATGTTTATGTTATGTGAGATGAAAAAAATAAATATCCTTATTTTATATATTAAGTAATAGTAATACCATTATGAAATAATATATACCATGCTAATAAGACAAAAAGGATGAGTTTGAGTGAGAATAATTTGATATACATACCCACAAAATAAAATAATTTTGTAAATTTGAAAAAAAAATTGGTGTACGGTTTGAGTAAATGCTTTCAGAGTAAACCAGGAAGTGATTCCTCAATAAATGTAAAATACGTGATCTCAAGAATAACGCACTTTCTGAAAGAAAATAGTCATATTGCATGAAATATCAGTCACGAGATAACCATCCAATACAACAAAACAGTTGTAAGAAAACGCAAAGAATTACAACCTACCACCTCGTGCGTAACACTGTAATAGTAACTCACTTTTTAATTAACGGTACTCAACCGATCCATAACAAATTAAGCGAGAAGTATATACTTGCTAATAATGTTATTTAATAAAAATACTGATTAGTAAAATTAATGAAATAAAATAAGATAATGCAGAGAATATCATCATAACTATGGATATATGACAAATATTCAAAAAACCCTTGTTGTTATGAGAGTATGCACCACACAGATGGCGCACGGTCTGCCGCTGATAAAGTCACACTGAAAATGTAATGTCACTAACATTCTTAAAAATAAATCTTATATGGGCATAAATTATTTTGTATATTTATAAATTTTCTTTAATATTTTTCAATTATCTACAAGTAAGAGTAGGCAAATTTAAACCGTAATAAACTGCTAAAAGATACTCAGTGTAAAACGCCTAGAAGAGAAGTTATGGCAGGCTGGAAGCAAGTGGTCAATAGCAATGCGATGAGAATTATAGAGGATATAAAAGGTGTGTGGCTAGACAGAAATTCATATCCGAAGAACTCTGGAGCGTTGCGAACACTGGACAGGGACATTGCATTCACCAGGATTTGTGAGTACATGACGATTCTAAAAAAAAACCAAAGAGTAAGCCTCGCTATCAAAGGCCAAAAACCATGAGTAAGTGGTAAAACCTTTACGCGCAATTAATTACCCCTCTCTCCCTAGACCTATCCCATTCTTGGCTGCTTCCATTATTCCCAGTTGTCACTGTCGATAATATGGATGATTCCGGGTTCCCATACTTTTCTGAATCTTGAAAAGGGTATAGATCTATAAGACTGTAAGTTGCCTATCCTATTCTGGAAATCTTTCCTAGACTCGTGTTCTAAACCACATTATTAGTGGGACTCGCCGTGGAGACGTGTCATAATTTTCAACTACTTGGGAACGCCAGTTTTGGAGTGTTTTTCAATGTAACTTGTTAGGAAAATTCAAACTTATGGATTTTAGAAAAATGACAATTGATACTGCTATGGAATAACATGGGAAGGACATTATGAAGACAAAAATGAGTGGAAAGAGGGAAGACTAATTCCAGCATATAGCATTCCTAATTTAGTGTGACATAAAATCTATTGCAACGACACACTCAACTCGAGACAGTTACTTGTTTGATGCATATGGATTGTCCATGAAACTAGCTAATAGCAACTGCGGGTTCATTATTTAGTGAGTTGGCAGCAGAATGTGGTTTAATTGCCTATATCTAGGTAAAAGCAGCGTTATTGCCTGCTAGAATTATATTTTATTTTGCGATGAAATTGGAGACATTCGAGAGATTCTCGTTAAAGATCAGGAGCGAGAGACTACACTCAGAGAGTTTCTGTCCCCAAGGTTGCTGCTTTACACAGATCAAATTCACTTCTTTATGACTATAACTGAGTCGTTCCTTAGAGCACTGCATAGGTAAGTAACAATGGGTTTCGATTATATCTCTAAGATTAATTATAATCTTCCATGGATAAACTTACGACTTAAATAAATGAGTACATAGTTTAGCCAGAGAATAGGATCCATTTTGGTATGTAATAGATATACGCGACGCACTATTAGATATTCAAAATACACATTAAACATAACTTCTAGATTAAGCACATTAAATATTGACAGGTAAAGTGTGACATCAAAAATATTGTTCCGTTCTTAATAAACACTGTAAACGGCATCAATAAAATCTGTTAGACATGTTTCAACATCTCGTTATTTAATCTACAAAGACCTCTAAAAAGATGACTATAAACAGTCGCGCGTACCAAATTCATATGATTCTCTCCCTCTGTGAATAACTTCACAAATAATCTATCAAGAATACAGATAATTTCCATCTGTGATATGTGTTAAACAATAACTACAGATGATTAATGAGTGATAACCCTTACTAAGCTAATTATAATTAATTTACCAAAAGATCATACTTACCCACTCCTTTCCTTCCACCGGTCTTGCGAACTTTCGGATCCCCTTTGGCAGACCAGACAGGCGCTTTGTAAAATTTCTATGTTTCCCCATAAACATCAGTTCGAACTCAATATAATTGTAATAATTTCTATTGCCACCACCAGTGAAAAGGCATTAATTATATTCAAACTATAACATCCTATGAATACTGATTAAAATACCATCTATTACACAGGGGACATACTATATACAAAAATATAATACAATAATTAAACGATCAAAGTGCATAAACTTAGGAAACCCAATAAGTGCTGTTAGAATCACAAAAAAATGCTCACAATTATTCCTAAAAGTCATTTATCCTTAAATATCAAACTATTTTACAGACATTCTATAACAAATCAATATAAACTCGAAAAAATCTGGGAGCAAATATAATACGTTCATCTTGTAGAGAAAGCCAGAAGGAGACATAAGCAAGTTGGGTAGTTTTCAAGGTGAAAACATAATATATTAATGATTTACGTTGAATATCCTATGTCTAGCCAATAGAGCTTACCAACGAAGTTTGTGATAACGTCCATACAAAGCTGATGTAATCCCCTTTTTCAATTCAAAAGGAGCATCAATTCTGGGAGTGTTAAAGGGATGAGAAAACAGCAAGAAATGACTAGCACTAAATGGTATGACAGAGGGGAGGAAAAGAAAGTTTATACAGGAAAAGGTAAGAGGGAGTCGTGCGATCATGCGACTTTTTGTATTATAATAATCACACACTCGGGAGGGGATATATCTACGTATTATATCTAAATCATGGCACAAGTACTTAGGTAACTATA
>JACGWL010000119.1:0-17853 GCA_034509725.1 Sesamum angolense
CACAGTCCTCCATGTGCCCGAGTGCGACATTTCAATAATTGAAAAAGAAGCAATCCGTTCGACGTTGCGTTAACATCACGCAACATCCAACGGCCAAAATAGAACGCACAATTTCATTAAGGTGGTGGAAGTAAGGCTTTTTGCCCAGAAAATATCCAACAGCGGTAGTATTCCAACGCTTGGATCGCACGGATCATGTCAATCGAAGGACGAACAAAACCTCCCCATTTTGCACCGAAGGTGGGATAAAGTTGAGGGTTTTTCGCGATGAGTTGTGAAATGCCGCGGCGATTTTGTCTTCATCAATTTTGGAGGCCAAATGTGGATTCAATGGGACTTTACCAAAAAATAGCTCCGGCAGCGGGTTTCGCCGAACTCCGGTGGTCGCCGGTGGCGCTGATGGCGGCGGCTGAGTTCTGTACAGCGGCTCGGGCAGTGGAGCTGGTGCTGTGTGCTGAGTCTTCACCACTCGATCCCATGGCATCGAATGAGTTCCAGTCGCCGCCGGTGAACACAAGTGGTCGGAGGAGGCGAACCCACGGCGACCGGTGGTGAAATGCTCCGTTCAGTCCAAACGAGTCGGCGGAGGTTGAATGGTGATATTTCACCGTCGGAACTGCCAACAACGGAGTCGTTGAGGGGTGCTTCATCGGCGCATGGACTTTCCGAGGTGGAAGCGATCTATCTTCGTCATCAATGGAGTTGGCCGTCAATGGCATGGACAAGGTGTGCGAAGCCGACACTACAGGCGATTTTTCGGCATCCAAGGTGGTGGCAGTCGTTGTCAGCGCCGGCACACGCGTAATAAATGATTGCGGCGCCTCGTCAGTCAGCGCCACAGCAGCCGACAACGCCGCCTCGTCAGTCGGCGCCGCAGCCGCCAACGGTCTATTCAAAGCCCAATGCGCCATCTGCTCGTGCCTTGAGCCGTCAATTGTAGTAGTAGCCGTGAAGTCAACGGGCACATGGCTGACATGCGGCTGGGAGTCGCCCAATCCAAGGTCTTTGTCGGCTCAATAGGTTGCAGCCGCTCCCTAGCCGCCAAAGTCAATGCGTCTCCCAAGACGCTTTTCGGCGGCTCATCACCCACCGCCCAAGCCGCATGCGCCGAGTCTTGGTGGCCGAGCTCCCTTTTATCGTCAGTCGAGGCGCACACTATAGCCGCCAACGGAGTCTTCAATGATGCAGCCTCGAAAGTACCAAACGCGGCCAAAGTCTCCGCCGGCGCCGCATCTAAGGTAGCATGGTCCGACGTCGGCCCTTGAAGAACTCGCCGGGCAAGACGTAATGTCGGCGCGGGAAACGGAGTCGGCCGCCTCGTATGCACTGGCCGGAATCCGCCATGGCCGGCCAATGCAACCTCTCCTCCAAGCTTCTTCTTCCATTTATTTTTCAAATTCTTCAACATTTCCATGGATTCCAAGTCCTCATCGTCAATGACCCGCAAAGCAAGTTCGAAGAATTCTTTTATGTTAAACTCGGCTTTGAGCTTCTTCATCGTCAAATCCCCTTCTGCCATCAAAGGCGTCCGCGACCAACGCCATGTCCTTTATTTTCGAGTTCACAATGTTCAGTTTCATCCTCCATCATCGCACCACCTTCAGTCGTCGTGTCCACTGCCGGAGTGGCCGAGACAGCACCATGGTTGCCATCAACAAGATCACCATCTTCACCTTCATCCATGGCCGCCGGTGCATTGCGATTGTTGGTTCTAGTGTGTGTTTTTTGGTGTAGTGTGTGTGAGAGAACCGAGAGAAATATTTTCTTCCATCCTTTCTGAGACTAGTGTTCCTTAACCCATGGAGTATTATGGGTTATGAGCTACCTCTGGATCAAGTTTCTTCAGATTCGGAGACAGTTTTTATTTTAGCTGTTTTGCAAGGTTTTATTAAAGAAAGTTCTTACCTATTTGACTAACTGGTAGTTATTATTTCACTTAGCAAATTTACCACGCAGTATTATGGGTTAAGACCTACCCTGGGTCAAGTTTCGTCAGATTCGGAGACAGTTTTTATTTTAGCTGTATTTGCGCAAGGTTTTATTAAAGAAAGTTTGCTTATCTATTTGACTAACTTGTAGTTATTATTTCACTTAGCAAATTTACCAAGCACTATATGGGATAAGACCTAAATCTGGGTCAAGTTTCATCAGATTCGGAGACAGTTTTTTATTTTAGCGATTTTGCACGATTTTATTAAAGAAAGTTTGCTTACCTATTTGACTAACTTGTAGTTATTATTTCACTTAGCAAATTTACATGCTCTATTATGGGTTAAGACCTACCTTGGGTCAAGTTTTGTCAGATTCGGAGACAGTTTTTATTTTAGCTGTTTTGCAAAGTTTTATTAAAGAAAGTTTGCTTACCTATTTGACTAACTTGTAGTTATTATTTCACTTAGCAAATTTACCACGCAGTATTATGGGTTAAGACCTACCCTGGGTCAAGTTTCGTCAGATTCGGAGACAGTTTTTATTTTAGCTGTTTTGCAAGGTTTTATTAAAGAAAGTTTCTTACCTATTTGACTAACTTGTAGTTATTATTTCACTAGCAAATTTACCACGCAGTATTATGGGTTATGACCTACCTGGGTCAAGTTTCGTCAGATTCGGAGACAGTTTTTATTTTAGCTGTTTTGCAAGTTTTTATTAAAGAAAGTTTGCTTTCCTATTTGACTAACTTGTAGTTATTATTTCACTTAGCAAATTTACCACACAGTATTATGGGTTAAGACCTTCCCTGGGTCAAGTTTCGTCAGATTCGGAGACAGTTTTTATTTTAGCTGTTTTGCAAGGTTTTATTAAAGAAAGTTTGCTTTATCTATTTGACTAACTTGTAGTTATTATTTCACTTAGCAAATTTACCACGCAGTATTATGGGTTAAGACCTACCCTGGGTCAAGTTTCGTCAGATTCGGAGACAGTTTTTATTTCAGCTGTTTTGCAAGGTTTTATTAAGAAAGTTTGCTTACGTATTTGACTAACTTGTAGTTATTATTTCACTTAGCAAATTTACCACACTATTATGGGATAAGACCTAAGGGTCAAGTTTCAGGATTCGGAGACAGTTTTTATTTCAGCGATTTTGCACGATTTTATTAAAGAAAGTTTGCTTACCTATTTGACTAACTTGTAGTTATTATTTCACTTAGCAAATTTACACGCATATTATGGGTTAAGACCTACCTTGGGTCAAGTTTCGTCAGATTCGGAGACAGTTTTTATTTAGCTGTTTTGCAAGTTTTTATTAAAGAAAGTTTGCTTACCTATTTGACTAACTTGTAGTTATTATTTCACTTAGCAATTTACCACGCAGTATTATGGTTAAGACCTACCTGGGTCAAGTTTCGTCAGATTCGGAGACAGTTTTTATTTTAGCGTTTTGCAAGGTTTTATTAAAGAAAGTTTGCTTACCTATTTGACTAACTTGTAGTTATTATTTCACTTAGCAAATTTACCACAGTATTATGGGTTAAGACCTACCTGGGTCAAGTTTCGTCAGATTCGGAGACAGTTTTTATTTCAGCTATTTTGCAGATTTTATTAAAAAGTTTGCTGATGTATTTGACTAACTTGTAGTTATTTTTCACTTAGCAAATTTACCGTTATGGGTTACCTCTGGGTCAAGTTTCATCGGATTCGGAGACAGTTTTTATTTCAGCGATTTTGCACGGTTTTATTAAAGAAAGTTTGCTTACCTATTTGACTAACTTGTAGTTATTATTTCACTTAGCAAATTTACACGCCTATTATGGGTTAAGACCTACCTTGGGTCAAGTTTCGTCAGATTCGGAGACAGTTTTTATTTCAGCTGTTTTGCAAGGTTTTATTAAAGAAAGTTTCTTACGTATTTGACTAACTTGTAGTTATTATTTCACTTAGCAAATTTACCAAGCAGTATTATGGAAGACCTACCTGGGTCAAGTTTCATCGATTCGAGACAGTTTTTATTTCAGCTGTTTTGCACGGTTTTATTAAAGAAAGTTTGCTTACTATTTGACTAACTTGTAGTTATTATTTCACTTAGCAAATTTACCACGCAGTATTATGGGTTAAGACCTACCCTGGGTCAAGTTTCGTCAGATTCGGAGACAGTTTTTATTTTAGCTGTTTTGCAAGGTTTTATTAAAGAAAGTTTGCTTATCTATTTGACTAACTTGTAGTTATTATTTCACTTAGCAAATTTACCACGCAGTATTATGGTTAAGACCTACCCTGGGTCAAGTTTTGTCAGATTCGGAGACAGTTTTTATTTTAGCTATTTTGCAAGGTTTTATTAAGAAAGTTTGCTTACTTATTTGACTAACTTGTAGTTATTATTTCACTTAGCAAATTTACCACGCAGTATTATGGGTTAAGACCTACCCTGGGTCAAGTTTCGTCAGATTCGGAGACAGTTTTTATTTCAGCGTTTTGTAAGGTTTTATTAAAGAAAGTTATCTTACGTATTTGACTAACTTGTAGTATTATTTCACTTAGCAAATTTACCATCACTATTATGGGATAAGACATACCTCCGGGTCAAGTTTTTTTTTTTTTTCGGTGAAGGTAAGTTGCATTAATGTAAAAAAGAGAGTCTGAAAAGTACAAAACATCAGCTGGAACACCCTCGACAGGCAAGGGATTTTGCACGGTTTTATTAAAGAAATTTTTTTTTTTTTTTTGGAACCGGTAAATTGCATTAATGGAAAAAATTGTACATGGCTTTACAAGAAAGATATCATTGCCCTAACGGCCATGCTAATTTCCAAATCCTATACAAAGATCTAGTTTGTAAACTCGGGGGAATATCCGCCGCCATTATCCGCATTCGAATGTCTTCTAATACTCTACTCGAGATGAGCTCAGCTGAAGAGGATGTTGCTGTGAATTTTCTGCTATTCCTTTCAGCCCAAATGTGATAAACTAATGCTGCCAAAGTAGCTCGGAATGCCCATTCACAAAGTGATTACCGCGCAGTCGTTTGCTCGCCCACATAATGCCCCTTTGCCATTCCAAGTAAGGCCAATGAAACTTAACCTTATGTTTGAGGATAGTCAAGCAGCGTTTTGAGAACCAACATTTGAAAAATAAGTGATCGTGGGTCTCAATAATCTGTCCACCACATAGAACACAACCACTTTCAGTTCCTGGTACCACGGTTTATCCATGGTGGAGAGTTTTTCCAAGAAGGCTAACCAAAGAATAAACCGTGCCTTGGAATCTTAAATTTTCCTTGAAGCAGCCCTTGCCAATGAGTATGTGGGGATGGTGGCTGAATGAGAAGAATGGCTGTAGTTAGTGTAAACTGACCTGAGTTGCTTCTCCAACAGATTGTGTCCGCTGCGGACGGAGTCGTCGGAGGTAACAATGACATAATCTCCATTATGTCTGAATCTGTCGCAGCCGGCCAGCACCATTGGTTCCGTTGTAAGACGCTGGATAATGTGGAGGACAACGGCAGTCCCGTGACCTCACTGCCCCGTGGAAAGCTGATGCAAAGGGGACCCCGTTCGTGCCAAAGATCCTGCCACAGACTAAAAGATGAGCCATCTCCTACCTTGTAGTGTACACCTCTTTGTAGAAGAGGTCTCAACTTCAGCATTTTCTTCCAACACCACGAACCCGTTGTACGATTGTATGTCCAAAGTGTTGAGTGTCGAAGCCTATATCGCTTTATCCAGTCCACCCATATTGATGAACCATCATTTTGTAAAATCCGCCACATTTGTTTCAGTATAAGAGCCTGATTCATGATAATAAGACTACGCATACCAAGTCTCCTTCGCTTTCGGTTTGCAAATCTGTTCCCATGCCACCTTTGCTTGTCCCCTCCCGATGGTCCTTGCCAAAGGAAAGTTCGCATCTTTCGTTCCAGCATTTTCAGAATGCCTTTAGGTAAAATGAAGACCGAGGCCCAATACGTATGCAAGGTGCTAATGACTGATTTTATGAGTTGGAGCCGTCCAGCATAGGACAGATTCTGATGATGCCATCCTGCTAATCTGGTGTCTACTTTGTCGATTAAGGGCCTGCAATCAGCAATAGTTAGTCGAGAAGAAGTGAGGGGTATACCTAGATATTTAATAGGCAATGAGCCTTCTTGAAACCCCACGCAGTCCAGAAGCTGTTGCCGTTGCTGCTGCACCGCTCGGGATAAGATGATCTGGCTCTTTGCTGGATTAACTTTAAGACCTGAAATTGTAGCAAACTCACTCAAGGTATCTGTTAGTATTTTAATAGAGGAAATGTCAGCCTTACAAAAGAGTAAAACATCATCAGCAAAGCATAAGTTTATTATTCCTAAATCTTTACATTTCCAGTGGTACTGGAAATGGGGTGCGTTCTGAATTCTGTATCTGAGCAGCGCACTCCCGACTTCCATTATTACAAAAAAGATAAGGTGATATAGGATCACCTTGTCGAAGTCCCCGTCCACCTTTAAAGAAACCGTGAATAGAGCCATTGAGCGAGACCGAGAATGAAGATGTTGAAACACATTGCTCAATCAGAGTAACAAAATGAGGTGGAAAATTGAATAATCTTAGAACTGCCAACAGAAAATCCCACTCAACCGAGTCATAAGCCTTCTGGATGTCCACTTTGAGGGTGCATCGTTCAGGAAGCCTCGTCTGATTATAACCAGCAAGTAATTCCTGGGCTAGAAGGATGTTATCCGCTATACTTCGTCCTGGCACGAAAGCATTCTGCGAATAATTGATCAACAGAGGGAGAACCCTCTGTATACGCTTCACCATAATCTTGGTGATTGCTTTGTACAAAACATTGCAGCAGGAGATTGGTCTATAGTCCGATACATAAGTAGGCATATTCACCTTCGGGATTAAAGCTAGTAGGGTATTATTAATCTGTTTTAGGAGTTTACCTGTTCGGAAAAACTCACCCACAGCCTCCACCATGCTCTGTCCAACCACAGGCCACGCTGCTCTGTAAAATGCTGAGCCAAAACCATCCGGGCCGGGGGCACTCTCGACATCTATTTGAAAGAAAGCCTCCTTTACCTCATGCGCTGTTACTGGAGCAACAAGGAGACTAGCTTCAGCCGGTATTATTTGCCGAATTTCATGCTGTGAGAACCCCAACTCAACTGTGCGGTGGGGACTAGAGCCCCCAATTAATGTCTGAAAATACGAAGTAAATTCCTGTATAACCTCGTGCTGATTTGTGAGAGTCTCACCACTAGGTTTCGTTATCTGAAAGACCCTTTGCTTCACTCTTGTCAAGTTAATTTTCCGGAAGAAGACTTTCAAATTTTGATCCCCATGTTTCAGCCATCGCAATTTGGCCCGCTGTTAAAGCATACTAACTTCCAGCTTAATCGCCGCCGAATAAACCCTTCGACAACACTTAACAAGGTTGAGAAAGATATCCTCCTTATAGGTAGAAAAAAGTGATTGGGCCTTATCAAGGAAGTCCTTAGCTTTCCGAACATTAACCGTTAGTTCACCAGTCCGCTTCTTTTGGCACCTGAATTCAGCCTTTAATAATTTGAGCTTGCATACGATCTCATACATTGCTGTCCCTGGGATATGATGCCTCCAGATGTTCTCCACTGAACCTAAGAATCCTGGAAGTTGTGCAAGATAATTATCAAATCTGAAAATCACATTTTCAGCAACTCTGTTCATACCAGTGAGAATAAGAGGGGAGTGGTCCGACGTGCTCGGTAAGGCAGAGACATATGACGAACCAGGCCACTTATCCAGCCAAGCCCCATTGACAAGCATTCTGTCCAACCTCTTCCACAGGCTACGCGGCCCTTCACTACAATTGTGCCAAGTGTACGGACATCCAGTAAAAGGCAACGGCACAAGACCTGTATCCCGAATGCAGCTTCGGAACTCCACCATTGATGCACTGGTATCCGCAGCTTGCCCACAAACTTCACTATCATCAATCACGGCATTAAAATCCCCTAGAATCAGCCACGGTTCGATCTGTAGTCCTGTAGATAGAGTACGCAGTGCACTCCAAAGCTCCCTTCTTGGAATAATGTCATAATCCCCATAGATAACAGTGATCAAACACCTTGTGTGCATTCTTTTGTTGACCGCACGACAATGAATAAATTGAGTCCCCACCTCTAAAATGTCAATACCAACTTCCAACAAATCCCAAGCTAACCATATGCGGCCTGCTGGACCAGAATAGTCCTCAAACCACGACCAATTGTTCAACAGATTACGCCGAGTTCATTGAACATTTGCTTGACTGACTCGAGTTTCTATTAAACCAAGAAAAGAAAGGTTATGATCTCTTACCAATTGCTCGACAGCTCGTTGATGATCGAGACCATTGAGTCCACGAACATTCCACGAGGCCACCTTGATCATGAGCCCCCAACATCGGGCTGCTTCCATTAGGACCCGTAAGTTGATTTTCAGGAATTTCAGTCTCCTTTGTCAAATCTGTAACTAAGGCACTATAAGAGTTATGAAGCACAATATCCTTGCCCTTGTCGAGACGAGAAGTCCCACTATTAGTACGCAGTATGCTAGCAGCAGACTGAGAAGCATTTTTAGTGTACTGTTCAGACCATACAGAATTCTGTCCGTTACTGGGTGCTGGCCGAGGACCCACTGTAGGGTTTAATCTCTGTTCAGGCTGAGTTAGGTCCGTCTGGGGAGGCTGTTTTTGAACAAATATAGTTATCGGCGGAGCTACAGTCTTCTTCATGTTAGCCGGGCAGGTGGCTGAAACATGCCCCAAAGAACAGCAATTTTTGCACCGTTGAGGCAACCACTCGTACTCAACATCAATTCGCTTCGGATCTTCCTTGCCATTCCGTAGGACTGGACTGATAACAACAAGATGTTTAGGTAACGGAGAATTGAAATCAAGCATAACACATACCCGGGCGAAGTCAAGACGGGAGCAGTCCTTGGTGATGCCATCAGTATATAGGGGAGTTCCGACACCGCTTGCAACCGTGCTAAGGCCTTCATCTGTCTAATATTCCATCGGTAAGTGTCTGAGCCGGACGCAAACCGGAATTTGTGTATGTTTTTGTCGACGTAAGGACATGCCCTGCTCCCATGGCTGTAACACTATGGGCTGACCTTGAAGAAGCCAAGGTCCCCCTTCGATAACATCCTCCATGGCCAGCCGACTGAAGAATCGAAAGAAAAAGAAACCACTAGCCGACACTGAAACATGCTGGATACCCTTCCAATTTGAACGGACAAAAGACTCTACTTGAGGAAAGTACGGTCTCTTCCCAGAAAATACCCTACCGCGTTGACCGCCCTTTTTTAGAGCCATTATCGACCACCTCCTGTGTTGGCCGAATAATAACTTCGCCGTTCTGTCGTGTCGGTGGGACAAAATGTAAGGTTTTGCGAGAAGATTGAAGAAACGCCCCCGCGATTGTATCTACAAAATCAGCCTGTAGCTTGACATTTCCTATGTAAATTTCCGACTGGTTCAGCTGTCCATCGTGGACGGTCGTCAGTGGATTCAAGTCTAGATTGGAAGAGCAATCTTGGGTATCTTCGGCTCGACAATCTGGGGGCTCCGACCCGGCTAAATCCCCAGCTACAACAAGCGGGCTTGGTGGAATCGAAGCTTCTTGGGGCTCATTTTCTTGAGCATTACAGCTGGGTCCCTCTTCAAGACTATCCTGTGACGCCGATGCAGATAATTCGACAAGCAATTGAGTCGGGCCAACGGAAATTTGTGGGCTGGGAAGTTCTTGGACCTCCTTTTCTTGGGAAGTGGCCAAATCCGAAAGTGAACTCGAAGAGCAGTCATGGCTTACTATCCCCGGCCGAGTAACAGGGCAAGTAACCAAATCAGTCAAAGAATCCGTACCTGGTCTCACTGAACGGCGAGGCAAAAGGGAGATCCTTGGTCGAAACGGCGTACTCGGCCGGCCAGTCACCGACTTGAGAAACTGGGTTCTTGCTCGTCTTGAATTTCTGCTCCCATCGATCTTTCAGGGAATTCAGACTAGCCATAGCGTCAGAATCTCCATTCAAGACCCTATTTGCCAGCTCATAGAAAGCATCGAAATCGAACTCCTCTCTCGCGCTCGGCGATTCCTTCCCGGCACCGTGCAAATCTCCACCAAGATTTACAGCCTCGGGAGCATCGTGTTCTCCGTCTGGGTTCTCAACGTGTGCAGCCGATATTTCAGTGTGTGTAGTGTGTGTAGAGTCAGTGTGTGTATTGTGTGAGAGAGGGCAGAGAGAATTAGATTCTTTAGGGAGCATTTTTTCATTTCTTCTTTACTCACTTAGCTTCACTTTTATTAAAGAAAGTTTGCTTACCTATTTGACTAACTTTTAGTTATTATTTCACTTAGCAAATTTACCACGCAGTATTATGGGTTAAGACCTACCCTGGGTCAAGTTTCGTCAGATTCGGAGACAGTTTTTATTTTAGCTGTTTTGCAAGGTTTTATTAAAGAAAGTTATCTTACCTATTTGACTAACTTGTAGTTATTATTACACTTAGCAAATTTACCACGGAGTATTATGGGATATGACCTACCTCTGGATCAAGTTTCGTCAGATTCGGAGACAGTTTTTATTTCAGCTATTTTGCACGGTTTTATTTAAGAGAGTTGCTTACGTATTTGATTAACTTGTAGTTATTATTTCACTTAGCAAATTTACCAAGCTCTATTATGGGTTAACACCTACCCTGGGTCAAGTTTCGTCAGATTCGGAGACAGTTTTTATTTAGCTGTTTTGCAAGGTTTTATTAAAGAAAGTTATCTTAGCTATTTGACTAACTTGTAGTTATTATTTCACTTAGCAAATCTACCACGGAGCATTATGGGTTATGACCTACCTCTGGATCAAGTTTCGTCAGATTCGGAGACAGTTTTTATTTTAGCTGTTTTGCAAGGTTTTATTAAAGAAAGTTTGCTTATCTATTTGACTAACTTGTAGTTATTATTTCACTTAGCAAATTTACCACGCAGTATTATAGGTTAAGACCTACCCTGGGTCAAGTTTCGTCAGATTCGGAGACAGTTTTTATTTCAGCTATTTTGCACGATTTTATTTAAGAAAGTTTGCTGATGTATTTGACTAACTTGTAGTTATTATTTCACTTAACAAATTTACCAAGCACTATTATGGGATAAGACCTACCTCTGGGTCCAGTTTCATCGGATTCGGAGACAGTTTTTATTTCAGCGATTTTGCACGATTTTATTAAAGAAAGTTTGCTTACCTATTTGACTAAGTTGTAGTTATTATTTGACTTAGCAATTTTTTTTTCGGTAACGGTAAATTTCATTAATAAAGTAAAGTACAAGAGGTACAAAAATCGGATGCGTCAAGCATTCAAGCAGTATCCCTGACAGGCCAGGGATTCGCCAAAGTCGATATAAATCCTCGCGAACTAACAGAATCAAGTAATTCTATGCTAAGTATCTTCTGCCTAATCGCGTCAATCGCATTCCTAGCAATCGTGGAACTCGGCCGTGTAATATGCCTAAAGACTCTTTGATTACGTTCCTGCCAAATATGATAGACAATAGCTGCCAATAATGCTCTGTAAGCCGCCTGGACTGTGTGTCGGCCCATATACCTCTTCGAAGCCCAAGTAATCCTCCCCCATGCACGGTTTGGCCAACTGAAGCGAACAATGCTCTTCAATACTCGGATACACCGCCGAGAGTAGCTGCACCGGAAAAATAGGTGCTCATGCGTCTCCACCGCACGTCCGCACAACACACATACCCCACCTAAGTGAGATAGCCATGGTTTATCCATCGTCGAAAGTTTCTCAAGAATAGCCAACCATAGAACAAAGGAATACTTAGGGATCTTACAAGGGCCTAATAGTAGTGGATACCATCCTACCTTAGGTCCCGGACTCCGGAATATATCATAGACAACCTTCGTAGAGAAGTCGCCCCCTCGCCATAGAGAGTCGCTACCATTGTGAATGGTCGGTAGCACGTGTATGATTTCATTGCATTCCATGTCCGTGATAAGAGGCCAGCGCCAAGCTCCGTCCACAATAACCGTTGAAAGTGTTGCTGCCGCAGGAATGTTCGTCCTGCTGGGGCCACACGGAAACCGCTGGATCAATGGGCCGAGACTATGCCAGGGGTCATGCCAAAGAGAAAAGATTCCCCATCACCAATCTTGAGCTCAATGTAAGGAAGAAGTGCTGATCGTAATCGAAGAAGCTTCCTCCAGCCCCAAGAACCACCCTTGACATCCACCGTCCATACGGATTTGTGTCGGAGATGATTATGAGCAATCCATCGCACCCAAATGGACGACTGGTTCCTTGGATCACATTCCAAAGATGGCGACACATAAGAGCTTTGTTGAGTGCTAGGATATCCCGGATTCCTAGCCCCCCTTCCTCTTTCGGTCTGCACACACTACTCCATGCCACCTTTGGATACCCTACTGTCGAGTTTCCTTTCCACAAGAAATTTCGCATCCGTTTCTCTACTTCACGGATGACTCCTTTCGGTAATATGAAGGCCATCGCCCAATAAACATCAAGCGACATAAGCACTGATTTGATCAACTGGAGCCTCCCTGCGAATGACAACTGAATACTATCCCAACCTTTAATTCGACTATCAACTTTAAGGAGGAGGGATGGCAATCCGAGATAGATAGCCGTGAGGCTAAAAGAGGAAGGCCGAGGTACCTGAGGGGGAGGTGACCCTCCTGGAACTGCAGAGCTGCAATTAGGTGCTCCCGCTCTTCCTGTGCTGACCGGGATAAAAGCAGCTGGCTCTTCTGTGGGTTAGCATGAAGGCCTGATAGTTTGGCGAAATCATCTAACCCACGTCTAAACACCTGGACCGAGGCCACCTCGGCCTTGCAAAATAGCAGGAGATCATCAGCAAAACATAGCTGAAATAAACCAAGCTCCTTGCAACGCCAATGGTATGAGAATCCCTCATTCTGATCAATAAGTTGTTGCATCATCAACTGCAGGACTTCCATGACCAGAACGAACAAGAACGGGGACATCGGATCCCCCTGTCGCAACCCCTAGCACCCTTGAAAAAACCGTGAGGGTTCCCATTAATGCACACCGAGAACATAGGAGTAGTAACACACTCCTCGATCCAACCAATAAAGATGTCCGGGAATCCAAACAGTTGGAGCGCAGCTATAAGGAAATCCCATTCGACCGTGTCATATGCCTTCCTCAGATCAACTTTCAATGCACATCTCTTCGGTAGTCCCTGTCTATTATACCCTGTGAACATCTCCTGGGCAAGCAGAATGTTATCACCAATAGAACGGCCCGGAACAAAAGCATTCTGCGATGGGCTGATCATCGCATCTAACACCAGTCTCAAGCGCTGTACAATTATCTTAGTAATAACCTTATAAAGCACGTTACAGCATGATATGGGTCGAAAATCTGACACCAGTTCGGCACCCGTACCTTAGGGATGAGAGCAAGCAAAGTGGTGTTGACTTGCTTCAACAGACGCCCTGTAGTAAAGAATTCCAAGATTGCATTAACCACCTCGTCGCCTATGACAGGCCAAGCAGCTTTATAGAAACCCGAGGAGTAGCCATCCGGTCCTGGCGCCTTGTCCTCTGCAATATCGAAGAAGGCATCCTTGACTTCCTCCCGTGTAGGCCGTTGTACCAGCATCGTGCACTCAGCCGGGGTTACAACATGCCGGGCCCAGGGTCGTAAGTATCTCAAATCTATGTACTCCCGCCGTCTCTCACCTCCGAGTAGTCGCTGATAGAAAGATACAAATTCGTCCACTACTTCATCCTGCTCGGTGAGTGTTCGGCCAGCCTCATTCGCTATCTGGAACACCTTCTTGGATGCTCTTCTCATGGCCACCTTTCGGAAGAAGATTCTCGAGCATTGATCTCCACCCTTTAACCATTGAATCTTCGCCCTCTGTTGAAGCATGACCTGTTCCAGCTTAGTAGCTCGGAAGAAGACCATCTTGCAACACTTCTCAAGTCGGATCAATAATGTATTGTGTCTATCCGTTTGTAACAGTTGCTGGACTGTACCAAGGAATTCAGTTGCGAGTTTGACATTCATAGAGAGGTCTCCTTTCTTCTTTCTAAGTGTACGAAAGACCGGCTTCAGAGCTCGCAGTTTCCGTGTAACTGCATACATATTAGTTCCTGCAATTTGATGCCGCCAAATATTCTGCACTGAAGTAGTGAATTCCGATGACATCGTGAGATAGTTGTCGAATCGAAACATACTGACCGTATGAGAAATAGTATCTCCTCGGATCACAAGCGGAGAATGATCAGAGGTCCGAGCGTTGAGACAGTGGTAATGCGAACACGGCCACTGTCCTATCCAAGCATCATTAACAATCAGCCTATCAAGACGTTTCCATAGGCTACGGTCTCCTTCACTGCAATTATGCCAAGAAAACCGTTCTCCTTGTACCGGTAGGTGGATTAGTCCAGTGTCAAGGATACAATCTCTGAACTCAGTCATAGCCAATTGAATATCAGCTGAGGATCCACACCCTCACTCATATCAAGTACGGTGTTGAAATCCCCCCGACAATCCACGGTTCATCAGAGATAGAGTGAGCCAGTGTCATCAAATTTTGCCATAACCTCCGTCTACCAATAGTATCATTTGCTCCATAAACCACGTGGCTAAGACAGACAAGTGAGCACACCGAATAGAAATACGACAGTGTATAAACTGTACATCCAAATCTAACACATGCACATCAAGCAGTTCATCATCCCATGCAAGCCAAATACGGTTACCCGGCCCATTATAATCAGTAAACCAAGACCAATGTGGTAAAAATTTTTTGAATACGCGACACATTAAGCAGAGACTCGAGTTTCTAAAAGTCCAAGGAATTGTAACCTGAATTCAGATACAAGCTCCTTCACCGCCACTTGATGGTCTCGTCTGTTCAACCCTCGAACATTCCAGATGCCTGCATTCATCACGTAACAATAGGCAAGGGCTGCTTGTAGGACCCCGTCGGAAACACCTGCATCATCAGCGAGCAATAAAACATCAAACGGATTATACACAACAACCGATTTCGCCTTATCGATAATCTCATCTGTGTAGCTCCAACCTCCCGTGCTACCGAAGGCTTCGGTCAGCACCCTTAGTCACGTCAGGCCGGCTTACGGCGGCTGCACCGTCCGCTTCTGAACATACACCGAAACAGTCGATTTGTCAATCTTTCTAGCATCCGGGCATGCAGACGTCGAGTGGCCTAATGACATACAATTCTTGCATTTCGGTGGCACCCACTCATACTCTACCTCCACCTTGCATGGTACTTCAGTTCCGTCCTCCCTCGGCATCATAATAATGAGGTGCTTAGGTAGGGTTGACGAAATATCAAGCATCACACATACTCGAGCAAAGTCCAGTCTCGTGCATGCCCTAGTGATGGTATCTTGATATAGCGGCCGGCCGACCCCGCTCGCTACCGTACTTAGTCCATCATCGGTCCAAAACTCGACCGGTAAGTGGCGAAGTCTAATCCACACCGGGACTTGTGTATGTTTGTGTTTCCGCAAAACCATGCCCGGCTCCCACCTTTGAAGAACAATCGGTTGGCCTTGAAACAACCAAGGACCCCTTCGATGACCTCCTCCATCGCAATTTCAGTCTTAAATTGAAAGAAATAGAAACCATTAGACGTAGCCGTAACCGTCTTGACATCCGGCCAAACCGATCGTACATACTCGTTAAGATGATGATAATATGGTTTGCGGCCTAAGAAATATCCCACCGCCGTGTTATCCCACCGGTGATCCCTCACGAACTACATCAATGGACGGCCTTACAACAATTTCACCATTTTGAATACTCGGATTCACATAAGACAATGTTTTCCTAGTCGAATTATTAAATGTTGCAGCAAATTTATCACAAGAAAATCTGAACCTTGTGTATGTAATGGTACGTTACCGATAAAAATCCCATCGACGGCATCGTACGATGAACTCCGGCAGCAACAGGCACCATTTCAGCGACACTCCGACGCAGTGGTTCTAGTATTGCTGGATTACCCGCCGACAACAAACCCCTTCACGATCAGCAGCCATGGCGAACGGAGGGCAAACTTCACCCGGCGGCAATGGCCTAGTCGGGAAATCCCCATGCTCGGCAACCATGGAATTTACCGTCAATGGATTCGGCGTCGAGAGCGAGTTTCGAGGCGATGCGGCAATCGAAGCGCCGCACGCCGCAGCGCTAACGTGACAATCAAAGTCTTCAATTGTGGCTCCACGTTACACGAGGACGGCGCCGTATTGTTGAGACCGAGGGCGGCTTGGTCAGCCGTTGACTTACCAAACGCCGCAGAGCAGCTGTCAAGCCAACAAACGCCTCAGCCGCCATCGGTTCCCCATGTGTGGTTGTCGCCGCCCTAGAATGCGGCTCCCCCCCCTTTGTCAAACATTGCGGCTTCGGCTCTCCCCCCTTTGTCAAACATTGCGGCTGCGGCTGCGGCTCCCCCCATTTGTCAAACATTGCGGCTGCGGCTGCGGCTCTCCCCCCTTTGTCAACATTGCGGCTGCGGCTGCGGCTGCGGCTGCCACTGCGGCTGCGCCCATTTGTCAACATTGCGGCTGCGGCTGCGGCTGCGGCTGCGGTGCGGCTCCCCCATTTGTCAAACATTGCGCTGCGGCTGGGCTCTCCCCCCTTTGTCAAACATTGCGGCTGCGCTGCGGCTGCCGCCATTTGTCAAACATTGCGGCTCCACGGAACCCAAGGTCGGCGCAGTACTATTGAGAACGGCTTTTACAGCCGTTGACCCTCGAAGTACACGCCGGCTGGACGTGATGTTAGCGGGAAAGGCGTCGGCTGCCACGTATGGACCGGTCGGAATCCGCCATGGCCGGCCATTTCAATCTCACCCCAAACTTCTTTATCCATTTTATCTTTAACTTCTTCAACTCCTCAATGGATTGGGAGTCCCTATCGTCAATAACCCGCGAAGCTAGTTCGAAGAATTCTTTGATGTTGAACTCGGCTTTGATCTTCTCCTTTATCGAATCACCTTCATCCTTCGAAGGCATCGTCGGTGTGGCCGAATCAGCACCATGGCCTCCTTCGCCATCGACACTTTCATCCACCATTTTCGAAACTCCTCCAGCCCTCGTGACAGTAGCCGGACCATCCATGACAACGCCATGTCCGCCGTCAACAATTTCATCATCTTCACCTTCATCCACCACGGCCGCCGGTGCATTGGAATTGTTAGAGCTAATGTGTGTTTTTGGTGTAGTGTGTGAGAGATAACTGAGAGAATTTTCTTCCATTCTTAGCAATTTTACCATGCTCTATTATGGGTTAAGACCTACCTTGGGTCAAGTTTCGTCAGATTCGGAGACAGTTTTTTATTTTAGCCGTTTTGCAAAGTTTTATTAAAGATAGTTTGCTTACCTATTCGACAAGCTTGTAGTTATTATTTCACTTAGCAGATTTTTACCACGCAGTATTATAGGTTAAGACCTACCCTGGGTCAAGTTTCGTCAGATTCGGAGAAAGTTTTTATTTTTACCTGTTTTGCAAGGTTTTATTAAAGAAAATTTGTTTACCTATTTGACTAGCTTGTAGTTATTATTTCACTTAGCAAATTTACCACGCAGTATTATGGGTTAAGACCTACTCTGGGTCAAGTTTCGTCAGATTCGGAGACAGTTTTTATTTCAGCTATTTTGCACGATTTTATTTAAGAAAGTTTGCTTATGTATTTGAGTAACTTGTAGTTATTATTTCACTTAGCAAATTTACCAAGCACTATTATGGGATAAGACTTACCTCTGGGTCAAGTTTCATCGGATTCGGAGACAGTTTTTATTTCAGCGATTTTGCACGATTTTATTTCAGTCGTTGAATAGTTCGATGTCGGTTCGGAATGTTACGAAATCAGTCCCTGCT